>QLPI01001065.1:0-16642 GCA_003314275.1 Chroogomphus rutilus
CATGTGACATGCTAATAATACAAAGAAATGGATGACTAATCACAACAGGCTGCAAATTCCACGCATGGAGTGTTGGACCTAGCGTGTGTAAGCATAGAACGCAGTAAGGCATGGAGGTCCTGGCCATGTTCGACTGGGATCGTATATATATCAGATGAGTACATAGTAGCCCCTCAGTGAACCACCCATTCACTGAGGTGCATATTCCTATTGTATGCCTAGACACACAGGCACTAATTATCTTGTAGCCTTCCATTGTTTAGGTATAGTAACAATATACATAGTGAACAGGCGGTGAGCCTTCCATTGTTTAGCTACTGCACATAATCACTACAGGTTATGGGCCTGGCAGAGCCCACAATGTCTACCCCTACCTCTAAATTGTTCTTTGTCCCAAAGCTGGCCAGGGACAGCATGAACTGGGTCACCTGGAAAAGCCAGACATTAGCCACCCTATCTGTGACCCATGGTGCCAAATGTCACCTGGATGGGACCACCAGAATCCTCCTTCCAATCCCCACCTACCCCAGGGGCCATAGGCTAATGGCAAAGGAGGAAGAGGACCTGGATGAATTAGAAAAGTGCTGGGATGACTACAATCAGCGGGAGGCCACAATCATAGCCCAGATATTTACCATGGTCCCTGACAGCCTCCTCATCAAGATCCGAAACCTCCCTACAGCCAAGGAGGTATGGGATGCCATGTGTTCAAAACATGAAACCAGGGCACTCACTGTTAAGATTGACATGCGGTGCCAGATGTATGAAATGAAATGCGAGGACAAGTCGAATGTCCGTATGCACCTGGAGGCACTCATGAGGATGCAGGAGCAACTTGCTGGGATAAACACTGGACTCACCAATGATGACCTAGTGTCAGGAACCGTACACCAGCATGCCCGACTATTCATTTCAGCCCACTCAGCCCAACTCTGCCCTCGCTCGCTTATCCAACCATACGCCCTCAGCCCATGGACTATATGCACCTCGTGTATCCGTCTTGGCATCACATGCTCCTGTCAATTCACTCCACTCATTTACGTCATACTCTATATGCTCGCTATTCCATTCTGTCTTCATTTACGTTTAATATCCTTTCATTTACGTTTCACTCCGTTTTCATCTATTCGCAATTCCGCTCAGTCTCTCATATCCGATCCGCTATTACGTTCCTTAGGGTAACTCCGTTGGGAATTGGAGTGACACATCACTCTACAATGTCATGGAGGAGATCATTATTTGGGGCGTAGTATTTCTGTTCTCGCTTTTCACGATCCTCGGCTTTCTCATTTTATTATAGGAATCTATTCGACTCCTAATAGATTAGAAAGTAGTATAAAGATCTTGTACTCAGTAGTTCAGTCTTCAGTCAGATAAACAACCTTGATTTTGACTAAGGTTCTTCTGTTCATTTCTGTCTGTCTCGCCTTTATGAAATTGGGGACCGTACGGTCTAGTGGGTGCAACGCATAATGTTGAAGCCAAGCCCCATCCAGAACCTTGCCATTGCTCGCCTTTGGGAGATTATTAATATTACGATTACGTCCTTTTTCTACATCGTAACAGTTAGTCACCATCATCCTTGGCTTGCTCCCTAAGTCGTACCACCCACTGATTAACACTATTACGATGTCAGCAGCACATGCGAAGGTTAAGCTGGAGCCAGATAAGGTGGGTCAGCATACTGATCAATGAGTTTGAATGACTCACCATTGAGGAGCACTAACTAAAAGCGAGTGAGAATGCTCTCACTGCAGCAAAAGGCCGTGGAAAATCACAGGCATGCAGGGGCACCTCCAGCACACAAAGACCAACATTGAATGTTGGAACTGTGGGAAAAAGGGTCATAAGAAAGCAGACTGTTGCTCTAAAGCTAAGAAGAGAGATAAAAAAGATGAAGACATGAAGGGAGGCAGTTCAGCAAACATGGTAGCAGAAGGCAAGGAATTTGCCTTCACAATGATATTTTCTGGGACCACACTCGTACTGGGAATGAGTGCATTGATGGGATGGGAAGTCAACATCTATGACTTGGGCACGTCAGGGCATATGTTACCAGACAGGCACCGGTTCATTACCTTCAAGGAGATCTCGCTATGTGCAATCAATGCTGCAGACAAAACCATATTCCAAGCTACTGGAATAGGGAATATGAGGATCGGTATCTCCAATGGAAAAACAACAACGCACATTACATTGAGAGATGTGCTGTACTGCCCAGATCTGGCATTCATGCTAATATCCTGTAACACAGCTGGTTACTCGGTCCTGTTGAAGGACTGAAAGTGTCTGATTCAAGACACCAAAGGGGCCCTACTGGGGCAGGTCCCACTCTCGAATGGGCTCTACAAGTAGAGCATAAGTCTGTGGCAGCACCAGCAAACATAGCATGAAAACCACTCACTGTGGACAAGTTGCATCAGTGCATGGGCCACATATCCTGACAGACCGCCCAGAAAATCGTCCAGGATGGTACCATAACTGGCATCGGCCTTGATATGTCGAGTCAGCCAAGTTTTTGCAAGGCATGCACAGAAGCAAAGCCTACATGCAAGCCTGTCCTGCAGGTGCAGAAGGGACCACAAGCCTCTACCTTCGGCAAAAAAGTCCACTTGGATGTCTGGGGGCTGGCGAACCCCCAGAGCTACGATGGAAAAGAATACTTTGGTAGCTTCACCGATGACCACAACAGGTGGACTTACCTTGTTCCAATGGCAAGAAAAGGGGAAGCATTTGACTGCTATAAGTAGTATGAGGCGTGGGCCAAAACTCAGCATGGTGCGAAGCTGAAGCACCTACAAACTGACTGTGGGGGTGAATACCTCTCCCAAGAGTTCACGGCACACCTTAAGTCAAAAGGAAGAGTACAAAGCCTTACCGTACATGACACACCAGAGGAAAATGGTGTGTCAGAGCGCCTGAATAGGATGCTACTAGAGCATGCATGGGCTATACTTCTGACAGCTAGCCTACCAAAATTCCTGTAGACCAAGTCAGTCCAACATGTGGTGTGGCTTAAAAATAGGACTTCAACGCACACACTCGATGGCAAAACACCGTACAAGCTTGTACATGGCACAAAGCCTGACCTCACCGACCTACCTGAGTGGGGCACAAGAGTGTTTGTGCTCAAAGAACACACCGGCAAGTTGGATTCTAAAGCAGATGAGGGGAGGTGAATGGGGGAAAGCAATGAAAGCAAGGGCCATAGGGTTTACTGGCCCAGGAAACATCACATCACTGTAAAAAAATGCAATGTGACATTTGACACTCCTATCATGGTCACCCCCACTGATATACTAACTGAGGGGGAGTCTATCACCCACAGCAGTAAGGGCATCGGCAGTGCCCCTTACAGCTAAGGACCACCACCAGTACCACCAGATCCACCCACAGGTCCTGCGTGGATTGACCCACTTGAAGGGTTCAAGGATGCAGATCCACTAGGCAGGGGTCACCACATGTGGAAACCATCCACATACATGCATGGGATTGCTGATGGTACAGGCAGCAGCACTGGTTGTGAAAATGCCCCCATGTACCCTAAGGGGCTGCCCATCCCCACTGGGAATGTGGACTTAGTGGTCCTAGAGGAGGTGGAGGAGGTCAGCATGGAGAATGAAGGGACAACACATCGCTTTCTAGAACATGCAATAGTGGCAGCTACTCAGAGTATGGGAATCGACCCAGTTAGCCTGGATGATGCACATTCATGTGAGGACTGGCCAGTATGGGACATGTCCATCAAGTGGGAGCTGGACCAGCACACAACCCTACACATGAGGGACCTTGTAGAATCCCCCGATGGTACCAACATTGTTGGCAGCAGGCTCATTTTTTGCTACAAGCACAATGCGAGCAGTAAAGTTCTAGCCCACAAGACCAGGCTCATTGTGCAAGGTTTTTCCCAAATGGAAGGGATTTTGACTACAACGAAACTTTCTCTCCCACTGCCAAACTTTCCGCCATCCACATCATTGCTGCCATAGCAGTCAGGAATAATTGGGAGCTTGAGCAGACCGATATCAACAGTGCCTACCTCAACACCCCAATTATGGAGATGGTATACATGCACCAGGCCAAAGGCTATGAAGTCCCTAGACAGGAACATCACATCTGCCACCCCAACTGTACAATCTACGGCTTTACATAGTCAGGGAGGGAGTGGTACAATATGCTGTGTAGCATTATGTACAAATTTGGGTTTATGCATTGCAAAGTTGAGCATGCTGTATTCTACAGGTATGCTAGCCAGGACACCCTCATCATTGCTGTGGACGTCAATGATCTAACCATGGCCGGCAACTCAAAGGTTGTGATCTGTAAATTCAAGGATGAGTTGCACACCATCATCAAGATCAAGGATATGGGGGAGTTACATTGGCTACTAGAGATAGAGGTTAACGCGACTGTAAGCTATGCATGCTCTTGCTCTTACAGTATGCTTATATTGAGAGAATCCTCGAGCAGTTTAATCTACAGGATGCAAACCCCCTCAGTATGCCACTTGACCCTCACCACAAACTCTCCATATTACAATCCCCATCCACCCCTCGATATGTGCAACATGCCCTATAGAGAGGCCATTGGCTCCCCCATGTACACGGTGCTGGGCATATGCCTGGACATCTCATTTGCTGTATCCTTCTTGGTGCAATTTATGCAGAACCCAGGGAGGGCACACTGGGAAGCAGTCAAAAAGGTATTTCGCTACCTTAAGGGAATAAAGGACACTTTCCTTGTCATTGGAGGGGTGCAAAAAGGCCTAGAGGCTTTCTCAGATGCGGACTGGGCCTCACAGGAGCATAGACACTCCGTATCTGGGTATGTGTTCACGATCAATGGAGCAGCTGTCTCCTGGAGTTCAAAGAAACAGCCTATTGTTGTGCTATCAACAACAGAGGCCAAATACATCGCAGCCACCCATGCTGCAAAAGAAGCCCTGTGGATCCGAATGTTTATTGTGGAGATAGCTCGGCCACTCAGAGAACCCATCACCATCCACCTCGACAATGTCTCAGCCATTTCCATCACAAAGAATGATGAATCCCATCCGAGGACCAAACATATAGACATACACTATCACTTCATATGCCAAGCTGTGTGCAAGAAGCTCATTTGCATTGACTAAGTGCCGACAAACAAAATAGCAGCAGACATGTTTACAAAGGCCATCCCTCGACACAAGGTACTATATCTGAATATAC
The DNA here is from genome assembly GCA_003314275.1 of Chroogomphus rutilus. Classification (NCBI taxonomy): domain Eukaryota; kingdom Fungi; phylum Basidiomycota; class Agaricomycetes; order Boletales; family Gomphidiaceae; genus Chroogomphus; species Chroogomphus rutilus. Next base: position 5,208 of record QLPI01001065.1, read on the forward strand.
TGGTTGGGATGTGTTCTGCTTAAGGGGGGGTGTTGGACCCAGCATGTGTAAGCATAGAATGCAGTAAGGCATGGAGGTCCCGGCCATGTTCAACCGGGATCGTATATATGTCAGACGATTACATAGCAGCCCCTCAGTGAACCACCCATTCACTGAGGTGCATATTCCTATTGTATGCCTAGATACACAGGTACTAATTATCTTGTAGCCTTCCATTGTTTAGGTATAGTAACAATATATATAGTGAACTGCCTGTTCACTGAGCCTTCCATTGTTTAGCTACTGCACATAATCACAACATGGAGAATTAGGTGTCTGGAGAATTAGGTGTCACACTTGTATCAAGGACCTATATCTGTGACATTTTGACCTGTTCTGCAAAATAATTTACTGTGCCACAACAAAAGCTTTTATGCCCCTATAATATAGAGCAAAAAAATTCTCAAGACACTTCTTAGCTGTAATATTATTTTTTTTAAATTTAATTTACAAAATTTTGAGGTAAAATTGAGCTTGACTGAAATCTGTATCAAGGAATTCTACTACACTGTACTTGTTTTTTGTGCCAACAAGGAGCAGAGTTTGCAATTCTCTTGAAGCATAATACATACTAACCTTTGGGGCTTGTCAATATGGATGCTAAAGACAAGGCCCAAAGGTGTGCAAATGTGTGTCATTATGGGTGCTTATTTTAAGTGCCAGAGAACGCAAATGCAACAGAGAAAAGCACAAAAGAAAAACAAAAGTGCAAGTGCAAAGCACAAATGCAGGGGAATAAAATCATACCCCAACATCATTGGTGTAATCCAACTAATGAAGGCCATTGTCATCATTGTGGTCATTCAGGTTACATTGCTGCATGTTGCATTCAGGATATGCCTCAGCATGTCAAGGATTGGGTTATGGCAGGTCCATCACATCAGACACAGGCTTTTTTATCTCAGAAGCCACTGATATGGCTCAAGTATCATTCAATGCTCCATTTACCAGTCAGCCTTTCTCTCCCATTCCCTCCCACACCTCTTTGCTAGAGTTTTCAATGTATATCTGATTGTCAGATTTGGTGGGAGCTGTCTTGTTCTATTTATTTGGTGGAAGCATTGGTTCTGTTTCACATCCCTATCAGGCAAGAGTGTTAGTTTACATAATACTGTGGACACTTTGGTTGTATAGGCATCTTTATGTAACTACAATACAAAGGTATATGAAGTATAAGTTTCAAACCTCCTTATTGTATGTTTTTTTCTGTACCTGTGACTCAAAAGTGGCTCTTGCAGTAGGGCAAGCGCAAGTCTAGCTGGTATAGTTACCTTTATAGCTTGCACATTTTAGTGGATCAATTCCACATCTTTGGCCAGAATAGTATGGATGATTGTGGGTATACATATACACAGTAGTAGTATAAGGTTCTGTGCAGTGGCCATATTAGAGAACAGGGAATGATCCCTTGATAGTCTGGTCACTTTCCAACTGGTTCAGTATGCAGGAGTCCAAACCTCTCCTCTAAGGAATAATCCAACTTAAATCAGTCTCATCTGGACTATCAAAAAAATATTATAATGTTTTGGCTGGCCATTTAAGAGTGAATTACCTCCAAGTAATTAACTCTTAATTTATCAAGCTCTTCAAGCCCAAGAAAAACCTCCAAAAACACTTATATTTTTCGCTTATTTCTATTTGGACCCATGAGGACTCACAGCCAGGCACCAAATAATTACAAATGGAAAATGGTGCCAAACTGCTGGCTCAAACTCTCAAGACTCAATTGTACAACAAATTCCTGGGTTTACATAATAACTATTACACATAAGGTCAGCCCAGAGGCACGACTCACTTACTATTAATATTTCGTGACTTGACCAGTCACGAGACTACCAGCTGTGGTAATATGATTCATTTCTTTATTACTAATGACTACAGGGTGACTCGTAACTGCCACAGGCTTCTAGGACTTTCCATTCCTTTCCACACCCTTCTACTAATTTCAGGAAAGTCTTGCCTTATCAGGGAGTTACATAATCAGCTTAGAATTAGTATATATAGAGACTGGTTCTGTAGCATAAAAGTAACTTTAATCAATCTTACTATCATCTATAATCCACCAGATTATCTAGTACAGCAAGCACTCTTATATAAGTCGGTCCAAAGACCACTTAGGTACATTGGTCCGAAGACCAGTTGCCACCCTTTCCGTGAAGAGGTCCGAAGACTAATTGGCAAACAAGAGGTTCATTCCGAAGAGTAAAGCTTACCCTTCTACCGAAGTGGAAGGTTCTTGGTTAAAACAGAAAAGGTATGCAAAAACATAGTAAAAGAACTAAACCCAGATTATATAGAACATCAAGTGGAAATAATCCTAGGCAAGGGTAGAACTAATAGTTTACACTCATAAACTATTACGCTTACATGTAATTGACAAGGTACCTGCCAAGGCCCCCTCTAAACAATTCTTTTTGGACAACAACCCAGACTGGCATTCACTTACTATCATCTTGTCGGAGAACTTGATTAGGCTTTAATCACACCAAAGTTTTGTCACGCTTCTCAGGTTAAATTATCAACAGTTCTAAAACAGGCCACAGTATACCTCCCTAGAATATTCTATCACTCTGTCAGACCTCGGTACCACCGAAGATACGGTCTGGAACCGGCCAAGTCCTGCAGGCCAGTCGGGGTGGCTTGGCTTCAACATACTCATGCGTTGCGCCCTGCCTCCCGTGTGTGCCACTAACTTGTAATGGAAAAGATACTCGAGAGGATGCCAAGGGTGTCGGCCTGAGTAGGGACTTCTGAACAGAAGGAGGAGAGCAGGAAGGCGTAAACCTAGTTGATACTCAGACTGAGGAACTATGTACATGCATTCGCTACTTATATAGGCTGAGAGGCAGAATGTGGAATAAGAGTGGCATAAGACATGGAGAAAAGAATAAGGTATGGAGACCATGTGGAGGTATTGTCCACAGCGATCTAGAATAGAACAATACGAGAGTAAGACAATGAAATGTGACCGATAATAATGAGTAAGATTGTGGGAAAGAATAGAACAATAGAGGGTGGCCGAATATAAAACAATAGGGCCACGACCGAGCGGCAATGAATAGTGGATGTCCTGAGGGTAAATGGGTGAGGGGAAGGACAGGGAGTGGAAGAATAATGAAGAATAGAAGAGTGGGGTAGGGATGATGAACCAGATGATGAACCAAGTGTACCGAGCCGAGACCGCACACTGGTGAGGGATGATATGGGTAAGGGTTGGTTGGTTGGTACTGCCGAGTAAATCAGAGCACGGTATTGTGGTCGTGACACACTCTGTAGCCCTAGTCTTGACACCAGAAGTACTGCAAAGGTCTTACTGATACTGTATATAACTCCTTCAATCATCAGGCCATTTTCTATCAATCTGTTAGCTACTTTGGTCCTATAGCTTATCTTTAGAGGTTTCTATTTGGTCTTGTTATAAATTTCTGTACTGACAAGCTAGGCTAGGTTTGCTAACTGGCAGCCCTCTTATATGCTATAAGGGTTGTAGTTGTCAAGGCTATCTATGGTGGTGCAGAATCTACCCAGATATCAACTGGAATATTATAGGTGACTATGTCAAGTACACGTACCTGTGAAAGGCAACAAATTCCCACAGTGATGTGTTCTTCCAGCTGGGCCAAAAGGCCACTATGCCAGGTTATCTGGCATTAGTCTGTGGGCACTATTTAAACAGCAACTTGTTACATGTATTCACCAACCATTGCAATGGTATGTAACAGTACCAAGATTCCAGCAATTCGGCAGTGCCAACCAAGCAGTCAGTCTATATCTGCGCACAAGTGTTCAAGCTGTGTACAAGTCACTTGGTATGCCGGTCACAGCTTGGCACATCCACCATCCATATTCCCTGTCCCTACCCCTCATCCACTCTACCTCATTCACCATCCATTAATCCTACCCCATCCGTTCCTTATTCCTCGACCTGCCCCACCTCAGGACATCCTGTCCTTGTTTTATCCTCAGCCACAACCCTATTGTTTTATAGTCGGGCACTCCCTATTGTTTTATCCTTGGCCACATTCCTATTATTCTATTTCCATTGTCCTATCCCTGTCTACATTCCTTCATTCTAATTTTACTTGTTGTGGACAATACCCCCACATGCTCTGCATATCTTATTGTCCCACATTCCTTATTCCACATGTCGCTTCTTAACCTATATAAGTAGGACATGCATATACATACTTCCTCATTCTGGGTATCGACTAGGCTTAGGCCCCTTACCTTCTCTTTCCTCTGCAAAGTCCTCTACTTGGGCCAGCACCTTCGGCACTCTCCGAGTATCTCCTCTGTTCCAAATTGGTGGCACACATGGAAAGTAGGGTGAAACGCACGAGTACATTGAAGCCAAAGCCACTACTTTCAGCCTGCAGGACTTGGCCGCTCCCCGCCCACATCTTCGGCATTACCGAAGCTTGACAGACTACTGCAAATAAATAATATGGTGTTATTGTCTTTGGATCTACAAGTCTTACCCACATGAGGTCCATTTCACATCCTAACAGATTTGAGGGATACCCCCTTTCTCAATTAGGAAACTGCAATAGTAACGAGGTACTCTAATAATATTATCACTATCTTGTTTGAGTAGAACCTGAGCATGTCATCTCTAATGGCCCAGCCTATTAAGGGAATAATAAAGTCTGCTGCTGGTAATATCACAATATTAATGCCTATATCACACTTACCGTCAAGACTGTTGAGGATGCTAACAAAGCCAGGGTTTATAATGTAATATCTCCCAGTGTAGTAACAATGGCAAAGTTCTGAATAGGGAATAACTTCAACTTATGTATTGCACCCACTGGACCACACTGGACCCTAATTTCATATAGACAGAGAACATAATAGCGAGATGGAAATTAAGACAGAAGTGAATGGGAGAATCTTAGTCAATATTCTGACTGAAGAGCAGACTACTAAATGTACAAGATCTTATACTACTTGCTTATCTACAAGGAGTCAAATAGATTCCTATAATAGATGAGAAAGCTGAAGATTGAAAGTACAAGAGTAGAATACTATGTTCCAATCTTGATCTCCTCTGTGACAGTGTGGGATGATGCATCATCTCGATACCCAGCAGAGTTACACTATAAGGAATGTAGCAATGGATCAGATATCAGAAATAGAAATGACAGAGTGGAATTGTGAATAAGGAAAGTGGAGCAGAACATATAAGGAAATATTAAAAGTCATAATGATGAAGTGGTCAATAGAAATACTGAGAACAGATGTGCAAGGATGTAGAGGACAAACATAATAAATGGAGCATAATTGAATGTTGCATGTGATGCCAAGACCAAATGGGTTGAATATGCAAGGTGCACTGAATTTGAAGGCTGATGGACCATATGGCTAAAATGGCAAATGAGGCTGAGTTAGGCTGAATATGGCTGGTTTGAATGGTTAGGGATGATGGTGTAGTGGATCCTAATAAATACATTCTTGATTGAGATGAAAATCTATTTTGGTTAAAGCTCTGCTGACATCTTTTGCCTTTGTGAGACAGTCAGGCTAGTAGCTCCTCCCAGGCCCCATTTTGCTACAGCCATATAGGAAGGGATAAGGCTAGAGGAGACAGTCTCTTTGATGTCAGCAACAGCCTTTTGCAGGTTACTGTTTGTTATAAGTCTGTTTGCACTATAGAGCAGGGAGACCTCCTGCAGGAGCTTGATGATTGCATCACACCCTCTTTACTGACATTCTAGGTGGTACTGTGTTTCCAAAGGTTTCAAGGGCCATGGCTAGGGCTGAAATGTCAGTCCTGTTATGCTCGGTGATAACTTTACTACCCAGGATAGCCACCGGGTTTCCTGGGTCAGTTAAATGGAGAACAATAAGGTATGGAGAATCATGTGGAGGTATTGTCCACAATGATCAAGAATAGAACAAGGAATGTGGACACAAATAGAACAATGAAGTATGACCGAGAACAAAAGAGTGAGTGAAAATAGAACAATGAAAGATGGCCGAATATAAAACAATAGGGCCACTGCCAAGTGACAATGAATAGTGAGTGTCCCAAGGGTAAACGGGCAAGGGGAAGGACAGGAAATAAAAGAATAATAAAGAATAGGAGGGTGGGATAGGAATAATGAACCAAATGATGAACCAAATGTACCGAGCCGAGGCCACACACTGGTGAGGGATGATATGGGTAAGGGTCGGTCGGTCGGTACTGCCAAGTAAATCAGAGCACGGTATCATGGACTTGACAGAAACCCTTTAACTTCTTTGAGTTGGTTCCATTGAAGTGTTCTGGTTCTCGAATCCTGGCGGCTTGACCGTCCTGTTGGTGATTTCAGGCGGTTCTGCTGAGTTCAAGGATGGCGTTCAAAAGGTCATTATTGTTGGCCAGGTTTATGGGGGCCCTGGCCCTAGGAGGTGGTCTGGCTTGTGGAGCCTACCTGGCCTGTGGGTCTGGCCTGGCTTGGGAGGCTTGCCTGGCTTGTGGTGGTACAGCTGTGGGCTGAGGTGGTGCAGCTGTGGGTTGTGGAGGTGTGGCCACAGGCTGACAGGGTACAGCCATGGGTTGAGAAGGCACAGCTACTGGAGTACGAGGAGGTTCAGGCGTGTCTGCCTGCCGATTTTGTGGAGGCTGTTCCTCGGTTTTGGCATCTGCATCATAGTATACCGAGCCAAGTTCATCCTCTACCGGATTGGGTTCTTGGTCGCCATTGTCATCGTCTGTAAGGGCAACTCATGCTGGTACTGATTCCTGGGCAACTGCTGGGAGCTAGAACCAGCGGGACACCACCCAGCCCTGGCCTTCTCCCTAGCCTGACTCAGGGACTCGAACCTTAGAGCCTACCCACAGAGCCAGTCAGACACTGGTAAGGGGATCCAGAAGTGAATATATATTAAAGAGAAGACTAAGTACAATATTAGTGCATACCTGGTAAGGGGATCCAGAAGAGAATGAGGTGAGGATCCCTTACCTAAGCAACCAACTATATAGCTAGTGACTGTGACATGAGTAAGTCATGTCACAGTCAGTGGAACAAGGATAAAGAGGGATTAACTAAAGAATCAATAGAGAAAAGGGGAATAGAAATTAAATGATATACAGGACAAAGAATAAGTATTGGTGGACAGGAGGCTGTCCCCTGACATCGTCTATGTATTCAATGTCATCATCAACTACCCCTTTGATACGTGGCTCTTGCTCAAAAGGAGAGGCGAGACACCGTAGTTCGATTGCTGGCGAGGTGTAACCAATGAGAAGGGGTGGAGTGCCAGAGGCCTCATGCTCCCTATGTTGGTGAACCATAGGGGTGAGCCGATTATCTTCAGTGCAGGCTGATGATCTAGTATGTGGGAACATAATCATAAGAACTGAAATGGCACGGAAACCAGTGTCACTCTGAATATACTGTTAAATCTCGGTAATGCCGATAGTGCAGACAGGAGTTGGCCAAGTCTGCAGACCGATAAAGGTGGCTAGGCTTCAACATACTTGTGCATTGTGCCCTGCTGTTCCATGCATGCCACTAATTTGGACATGAGAAAGGCCTGGGAGGGTGCCGAGAGTGTCGGCCTGAGTAAGGGACTTTTAGGTGGAAGAGGGAAGACTAGAGAATGTAAACTAAGTCGATATTCAGAGTGAAGAACTATCTACATACATTCGCTACTTATATAGGTTAAGAAGCAAGATGTGGAACAGGGTAACATAAGGAATGGAGAACAATAAGGTATGAAGAATCATGTAGAAGCATTGTGCACAGTGATCCAGAATAGAATAAGGAATGTGGACGAGAATAGAACAATGAAAATAAGATAATAGAAATGTGGCCAAAAATAGAATAATAGAGAGTGACTGAATATAAGACAATAGGGTCATGTCAGGAACCGTACGCCGGCAAGCCAACTATTCAATTCAGCCCACTCAGCCCAACTCCGCTCTCGCTCGCTATTCAACATTACGCCCTCAGCCCACGGACTATATGCACCTCGTGTATCCGTCTTGGCGTCACGTGTTCCTGTCAATTCACTCCACTCATTTACGTCACATTCCATATGCTCGCTTTTCCATTCCGTCCTCATTTACGTTTAATATCCTTCATTACGTTTCATTTTATTTTCATCTGTTCGCAATTCCGTTCACTCCTTTATGTCCGATCTGCTATTACATTCCTTAGGGTAACTCCGTTGGGAATCGGAGTGACACGTCACTCCACAATGTCACGGAGGAGATCATTATTTGGGGCGTAGTATTCTGTTCTCGCTTTTCACAATCCTCGGCTTTCTCATTCTATTATAGGAATCTCTTCGACTCCTAATAGATTAGAAAGTAGTATAAAAGATCTTGTACTATTAGTTCAGTCTTCAGTCAGAAAATCAATCTTGATTTTGACCAAGGTTCCTCTGTTCTTTTCTGTCTACTTCGCCTTTACGAAATTTGGGAACCGTGCGGTCTAAGTGGGCACAACGCAAATACGTTGAAGCCAACCCCAATCCGAACCTCGCCAATTGTCTCGCTATTGGGAAATTTATAATTACGATAACGTCCTTTCTCATCATCGTAACAGTATTTTCTGACTACCACACTTGATCGCACTTCATCTTCGCATATCACGACCATCATGAATACCCAATCTACTACTCGCAATTTACCTTTCATCGTAGAAGTCCCAAGTCAGTTGCAGGAGATTTCCTCACTTCGACGGCTTTCAGAACAACCTTCAATTCGCGAAGCTGGGCCGTCAGGGGTGAACGCTCTTCCTGACCTCGAGGACGATAATGACGAAAACCCAATCAACGACAACGACAATGACGAACCAGATCCAAACCCTGTCCAAGTTCAAAATATGAACCCTGTCCAAGTCGCTCAAGTTGCAAATCCGAACCCCACTCATGTTTCTAATCCTAATGTGACCCTTAATTCCTCGTCCAGTTTGGACAAAATCATCAAAGCTCTCGTTGATTGACTAGCGCAACAACCTGCTAGATCTTCTACAAACCCTGGCCACCATGCCAAGGTTCGGGAGCCCGAGGGCTACAATGGAACAGACCAAGCTAAGCTGCGAACATTCTTTTTACAATGCGCGCTGAACTTTCGAGACCGTCCGTCCACATTCTTGATGGATGCGTCAAAGGTCCAATACGCCATCTCATACCTCACCGACCCCGCGCTCCAGTACTTCGAACCCGCAATTCTTGGCGAGATCCAGCCTGAGCCTAGTTGGCTTAAGGTCTGGAGGGACTTTCATCAAGAGCTGGAGACCAACTTCGGCCCATTCAACAGCGCTGCGCAAGCAGAAATTGAGCTCGGCAAGATAGTTATGAAGGACAACCATCGTGTGGCACGATACTTCATCGACTTCGGCAGAGCCTCCACTCGTACTCAGTGGAACGACGCTGCCCTCGCACATGCGGCGTACAAGGGGTTGGCCAGACGTTGTGAAAATATAAGGACTGAAATACTGAAATACTATCTCAGTCTCTTGGAAAAGAGCTCATATTAGAAGTATTTAGCTACCTGAAATACTATCTAAAAGAATTGTCAACAATTGTATGAAATATAAGAATAAACTTGAACTCATACCTCAGTCTCTTGGAAAAGAGCTGAGGTCACAGAGTCACACAACTGCGAAATACAATGGCAAATTCAAACTCCTATCAAAGGCAGATATCAGAGATAATAATCCATACCCTCTCTCCAATACCATCAAGTCCTAGTTGCCAGAGATCAGGAGAAAAGATGTTTGGGCTGAATATCAAATCCTTAACAGACGTATCAAGGACAGCCTCCTTAACTTCCCTCGTTTCAAAACTCTCGCTGAACTCAGACAATATTCACTCGAGATTGACAGCAGATACTGGGAACGCAAGGAGTTCGACAACTTCGGAAATCCTTCAAAGCCGAATGGGTCCTCATCCAAATCCAACTCCAACAACAACAACAACCATCAGTCTTCTTCCAACTCCAACAACTCGAATAACAAGAAGAGTAAGAAGGGGGGGAAGAAGAACGGCAACGATAAGTCTTCCAACAATAACAACAACGCTAATGACATTGTGTCCAAGACAACAACGCTAATGACATTGTGTCCAAGACGGGAAGCTATTGCCTGAAGAACGTCAAAGGCGAATCGACGCGGGACTTTGTCTCTTGTATGCTTCAAAAGGTCACATGGTCAAGGACTGCCCCAAATCCAATTCCCAATCCTCATCGACCTCTTCTTCTAACAACAAATCCAACAACTCCAACAATAAGAAAACGACGAAAGCACACGCGACCAAGGCAAGCACGTCTGACACCAATGCCGAAGAAAACACGGCGTCGGAGTCGAAAAAATGAGCTGCAACCTCGGAAATGCACGAGCTGAGGATTGCGTTAGCCTCTCTCACGTGCTGTTCTTGAATGCCCTTTCTTCTAATTCTGCTATTTCTCACGTATCTTCTACTTCTGAAACTTCGAAAACTTCGCTTATACTTAATCTGTCTTGTTCTCTTATTTCCGAACTTCCTCTTGTTACGCTCTTAGATTGTGGTTCTTGTCAAGCGTCGGTTACTGACGGACTTCGGTACTGCCGAGGGGTGTTGGCAAAAAGGTCGAGCGGACTATGGCCAAGTCCTGCAGGCCGAGACTAGTGGCGTTGGCTTCAACGTGCTCGTGCGTTGCGCCCTACTTGCCGTGCGTGCCACTGGATTTGCAACAGACAGATACTCGGGGGGATGCTGATGATGCCGGCCTGAGTCGAGGACTTAACAAGAAGAGAAGAAGGTAGAAGGGCCTAAGCCTAGTCGATACCCAGAATGAAGAAATATGTACATGCATGTCCTACTTATATAGGTTAAGAAGCGACATGTGGAATAAGGAATGTGGGACAACAAGGTATGCAGAGCATGTGGTTATTGTCCACAACGAATAAAATTAGAATAAGGAATGCAAAGCGGGGATAGAACAATAAAAGACAGGATAATAGAATGTGTCCAAAGATAGGACAATAGGAGGTGCCAGGCTATAAGACAAGGCTTGTGACCGAGGATAGTACAAGGACAGGAAGTCCCGAGGTGTGACGGACCGAGGGGTGGGGACAGGGAGTGTGGATGGTGGACATGCCGAGCTGAAACCGGCGTACCAAGTTATATGCATGCGACGCGGGCACTTGGTCATGGATATAGGATGATTGCTCGGTCGGCAATGCCGAATAGACGTGTCTCGGTACGGTACTTGACAGTTCTTCAGACTGCTTTATTGAATCACGAATTGTGCAGAAATATTCTTTGCCTACTAATTCAGTTCCTGCTATTCCGTTGAAATTATTTGACGGTTCTACTAACTCTGTCATTACTCAGACTACGACAATTCTGATCCGATTTCCAACCGGTGAACTTCAGAACGTCACCTTCTATGTGACAACGTTGGACGGCAGTTGCTCCGCAGT
>QLPI01001075.1:0-31692 GCA_003314275.1 Chroogomphus rutilus
TATTTGAACTGCTTTATCCCTTTTCCGGTTCTTTTTTTCCGGTGTACGCCCCAAAACACACACTCGTTTTACTCACCTTCATATACATTTTCGATCATGATTCTATCAATGACTACCATTCAAGGTTTTTAAATTTTGCAAATTCAAATGTCAGATTATATTTAATTTTTGAATTGGTGATCAAAACTTGAATAATGACAAAATCATTATAAATGTCAAGTACCATTCGGTTGATATATCTATATATATATTATACAAATTCATATGATTCTGCGCACATCAAACTGTGCCTATTTTGAACATGTCAAAACATTATAAAACCCCGCTATGCTCTGGAATATTTTTCCATCCTCATCCCCTCATCCCAGAATGCGCCAACCCCTTCCTCAAAACACGCGATTTTTCGTCCTCAAGGTCTCTCAGTCAGACTCCTCTTCTACTACAAGAGGAAGATGCTTCATGTCATCTCATGAATCCCAATACACCTTGTCCTTCTCCTAACGTAGTTCGAGTCAGGTGAAGATTACCTGCCTTGACACGACATCAGAAGAAGGTCATAAGTTTTGGATTTCATAAGATGAGTTTAGTATTGTCATTGATTGTTTCCGAAGACTTTGTACTGTCCAAGAGACACGTGAAGAGTTTACGTCCTTGGACGTCCCTGGGTGGCTCCGTCGTTCCCGTCGTCTGGGTCGCTTTACGACATGGAATATACGAATCCAACTGCGAGTTTGGATTCAGAGTTCCCCTCGACAAAAGTTTTGAATGAGGACTTGGCATTGTAGATTTCTTTACCGTCCTTTCCTGCATGGTAAAGAAATTCTCTAATTCCAATTACTTATATACAAAACTGGTGTTGTGGATGATCTCAGCTTTGAAGGAATGGTTTCACTTGGTGTCGCCGCACTTCCTATTATACTCCACTCCATCATTAGTGATGTTGGTATACAAGTATTTGAGCACTGTCTGGACTGAGAAGCTGAATGCTGTTTTCCAGTCCTGTCATGCATTTATATACTCTAGCCATGTCTGTACAAGAACTATCCAGTTTCTAATCCACGGGAGTGATTACATCTCCTTTCCAATTTACCCTGAGCCGTGTACTCGAGTCGAGAGTACTCTCTCATCTAGAAATCTTCTAGAATTGACTAATATAATTTAATTTAATCTCACTCATCCTTTATTTAGTTATTATTACAATGGTTGAAAGATACCTCTACTAAATTTTATTTTGACGTTCATGATGGTGGTATACACGCTGAGCCTATCCCAGAGCCAAGGGTCTTGGAGTGGCCAGAGCTAGAAGACGATGCAAGCCCCCCATTAGACAACCCACATCATGGTATAAAAATTTCAAGGGTTTTCAACGAAGAAGATAGGCAAAGAAGCATATAGGCTGACGACGCATGCAACAACCCGTCATAGAACGTGGGAACGGCGGGGGATAAACCGATTCCATACACCGCTTTCCCTTGTCTTCAAACCAGATTGGTGAAAAACCATCAACGATGATTGATTAAAACCTTAATTGTTCACTCTTTCGGTTATTTTTCTTACGACAACAGTTTTGGACTTTTTTTTGTTTAATCGTACCTGTACTCACCGTATATCCTGAGTGCAGTATAGTCCTTAAGATTCTCAATGGGTGTTTAGACTGACCTACACAAATTGATAATACAGTGTAAATGTCCTTTCTAAGAAGGAGACATCCTAGTCAGTCTGTGAACTTGGATTAAATTGATTTTGATAACTGTCCACAAATAGAGGAGTTTGTACTGGGGGTATGAATCTTTCAAGGTGAATGGCTAGTTGCGATTGATCAAAGATGAGAATCATCTGGTATGGAATAAGGTGTTTGACAGAGGTGCTAACCATCTTGGGAATATAATCTTATATCCTGAAAACCTAAAAAGGTTAAAAGGTTAGTGGAGTTTGTCTGACTTGAATCTATATGTGGCGACTGCTTAATTCAGAAAGTAAGTCGATTGTAACAGTTACTGCGTGCTGCGCGTTTCCAACTTCACACAGCTCTTTGTAACTCTCACCGTGAGATGGATCGAGCTCCTCTCATTTTTGATTCATTCAGACATAAGGAAACAAAGGCCATAAACAATCCAAGTGATGTTTATGGTCCATTACTCAGAATAATAATGATCACAGTCGTTCTAATATTTTGCTGAATATATGTATTTTGGGCTGCCTGATACGGAGCCTCAAGGGCCCATGCTTCCCAATAAGTACCTCTATAAGGAATTTAAAGACCGAGAAAAAGTATGCCACACAACATAGGTTGAGTGTGAAGATTTGGTGGTAGCGATGATCACAGCTTCTGAATGGTTCAGTAGCAGCCTTGTCGTGTCGTGATCAAGGCTAGAAAAAAAAAAGAACAAAATTCAGACCGGGATTTTACCACCCGTCTCTCGATGCACCCAAGCAATTAAATATTGATTACATTTTCCACTGGGCACTGCACACAATGGAGGCGGGGGACCTTTCTCAAGTGGTGATGCCGATACGAGGTGCGTAACACTGGGAGTAGCGGCAACGCAGGCATTTATTTGTGGACAGCGCACCTGGCAGAGAAAGGGCAACGTTATACGTAACCGCAAGGTTTGTTGTTGAGGATGGACGAACAGAGGTATGATGTGGGGGGAAATTAAGGTGTTCGACATCCGCCGAAGATTTGGGAGGCCGTTCCCGAAATAGGGTGGACATGGATCCGTGATACTGTAACATAAGTGGTCGAGTTACAGCTTTAACCTTATTGTTCTCACCATCTCATTGTTCTATGTTTCCACTTACACACAATAAGGATAGTATAGTATAAGTACACACCGTTTGTAGGACGAGTTCCTCAGATTCGCATCTGATCACGTCTCTGAAGAGGGCTTGCGCGTGAGGGAAAGAGTTAGGCTGAAACAGATCCCAGAGCTTCCCGCTGCGTGGCGTTGGCGAATCTGGACGGGGATATTTGACGACTTTTGGAATGAAAGCAGTGTGATGCTTCTCTCAGTCGTGAAACGTCACTCCTTCCAGTTTATCCGAGGCTCTTCCTGCGAAACTGGCCGCTGAGTACCAAGCTTAAGGAACTTCTCAGTGACTGCGCATCACGATCCTGATAGATGACCTTCTTGGTATGTCTTTTTCTTTGTAATTGTCTTTCAATATAATCGCTTATAGGTGATCAGGAATGCCAAAGATGGGGACAGTATGGAAGATCCTAAACTAGTCGGCGAACTTATTCGAGGAGCCTTGTCTGCGGGTCTGCCGATCAGGATTCCTGTCCATTATGGAATGAGAACGGGCACCCCTTCACTATCTGATTGGGATCGAGCTTATCTGGTCGGGCTTATGGAGAGTGCAGAGCAGTAGGTAATGTGTAATGGAGGAATTACTAACATCGTATAGTTAACTAACTACCGACTATTTTCGAACTTGGTACCGAGGAATTATTATTGGAATGAGTTATGGCAACATTACAACAAATACTGTAAAAAGAGAAAAGAAAAAAAGCGCGTAGCGCCCCGACATCCATCAACTCAAAGACAGGAATCATACTTGTGTGAATGGTTCCGAGGGGTCATGCGGGGAAATGAATCAATGTGGGGAGGAGGTAAAATACATGTAAAATTGCCACATTAAATTTGTTTTTCAGGCAGTTGGCCCTGATCAACCCCAGCTGCAGACCAGCAGTAGCAATACCAGATCAATTCAGACTTGATAGATTATTTTTCAGCAATATAATATACATGTAGATAGAGGGCACCAACCACTTTTAGTATATCAAAGTCCATTATAATATTTTATATAGTGTACTATAGCTGAGACAAGTATTTTCTGCTTAATTATTGTTCTAGAGCCCTACAAGACACAGTTCATTGGGAAAATGTGATATTAAATAAATGATACTTTGTTCCTCTGTAGTTAACACCTCAACCATCTATGTTCCTGGATCCACACAGACCCTTATCTGTCCTGCACATGAGCATTCACCATCCTCAACCTCAATTTGTGTCACCCAATTTGGTGCTGCGCCCTATATGCTAAAGCAAGTAATAATGAGACCATGTCATTGTCCAGGTGGAAGATACGTGCAGAGTAACAACTGCAAGATGTTGTTAATTATACCTAAAAATGATACATTGCTTGTCTAGACACATACCTTGTGACCATTATCTTCACACATACAAAAGCCTGTGATATTTTCGTGTCCAGAAAGCTCATTTCTTGGTTTAGTGTTAAGGTAGTGTTAAGGCCGAATCTCCTGATACATGTTGCTATGTCGTTGGGTCTGCATTCTATCCCTGTAAGGGCAACCTACTCGGGTACTGATTCCAGTACCTGCTGGGAGACCAACAGTGGGAAACACCACAGCCCTGCGACCTACCCAGGGCCTAACCCAGGGACTTGAACCCTAAGTTTACCCACAGGCACTACCAGACACTGGCAGGGAGGTCCAGAAGTAAGTATATAAAAGGTAATGTAGCTAAATACACGTGAGCTGCTTACCTGGCAGGGAGGTCCAGAAGAGAACAACCAAAGGACCCCCTCTTAATTACTGTGATAGTGAATAATGGTTGGTAGATGGACTAGCTAATATGGTACAAGGAATTGTAGCTACAGGATGTGTAGCTAATTTTCTATGTAATTATATGCTCTTACGCAGATGACGCATGGCGGGTCGATCGTATGTAAGCGCTGGTCCGAGGAGCTGGCAGCGATCTGACTGAAAGTCGTGTAGGTTGATTGTGGGTGATCCACAATAGTGAAACAGGTCAATAGAGGTGTGAGCGTGATATATAGCACCTATATAGTTATCCCCGCTGGGTCCGCAGCCTTGAATGACGACAAGTGGTGTTTTGACCCAATGCGGCTTGACATCACGTGAGTGCATCGAGTAGATATCAAATATAAGTGTAGGGGTTTTTCGGTATGAGAGACTGATGATATTCGTTGTAGTTACTTTCTCTTTATACAAGTAAATCCTGTAACTAAAATATGATCCGTAATTAACGGATTTTGTGGAGCATATGCAGGGTCGGCCCACTGTGGGCTGCCCCGATGGAATCTTCATAGAGATATGACACCTGTCAGTGGTGCCATTTGAATATAACTACTTCTCCCTTTGTTCCCTTCTTGTCTGCAACATTTATCGCCTCTCTGAGTCGTGTCTCATGTCTCATTCTCCTGTTTCTCAGTCATCTGTCCTCAGTGACTGCATATATACACCCCGGTTCCCTCAGTTCTCATTCCTTTACATGTGAGTCTCTTCCCCTATGTTCCTTCTATCTCCTCCTATCTGTTATCCATTTGTCTCCTTCCGTATTCCATATATTTCGGCTCCTCTGGCCCCTATATCTCCTGGTCATCCGGGCACTTAGCGTCTAAGTTGCCGCCGGTTTGAGTCTCTCGCACGGTAACTACTAGTAAGTTCATGTACTACACTACTTTCCACTGCATGCTCACTAATACCTGTTCTGTACACTAATTTACACTATTCTTTCTTGTCATACAGTTAAATGTGTGCTCAAACGTGTTTTGGTTCTTTTCTCATCCCTCACTCCCTTCTCTCCATTCCTTCCACCGTTCGTCACAACATCCCCTTACCTAAGCAGCAACTGTATAGCTACAGTGACTGTGACATAACAAACCTGTCACAGCCAGCAAAGAAGGCAATAGAAGATTAAGGGGATGGGAATATAGCAAACATATGAAAGGGGAAGATAGAGAAATGATTAAAGAAGTAATATAAGCAAAGGAATAAGAGAAATGAAGGAGATAAAAGGAATAAAAGGAAGGAAAAGGGGATAAACCAGTAGTCCCCTGACATTACCCCCTCTCTAGAATGTGGTGACCTGACACATAGATGCAGATCCACCCGATCTACCGATCAGCTGCATCTTGATCATGACGAGCAGGTCGTGGTATCCCACCCAATCCACTGTGACAGCACACATGGGAGAGACAGATGCATGTCAAACATAAACCAGTGTCACTTTGGTATGGGACCCTCTACATTGGGCAGCGGCATGGGAGTAGGTTGCAGTTGTCACAACACCGAGCGGAATGATATGGGTTCCGTGGGGCGCAGCGATGGCGATAGGCAGCGTGTGCACACAGCGGTTGGCTCGAGTGCTGAGGGTGAGAGGCTGAGAATCGGAGCGGGTGGCGCTATCAACATGCGTTGGTTTGGTTTCAGTAGTCTGTGCACGTAAACGGGAAAGGGGGACTAGCGGCAATGGTGACGAATGATCACGGGCCACTGCTAGACATTGGTATAGGTGAGGGTATCCTGCGCATCGTCACGGGCAGTACTGCACAATGAATGCAGCTTATGCAACCACCTGGGGCATTCTCAGAGTTGCCGGCAGTGAGGAATGACTGCAAGCTCGCAGCTCAGAGTGGTCACTGTGATGGGGACCGACCGTAGAGATGCCACCTCAAGGCCGCTGGATGAGAGTGAGGCTGTGGGTGTGCCAGCGAGTCATAGCGGTCATGCCATGTGAGCTGCGACTGCAATGTGCATCTTATGCAGACCTCTGTCATTCCGGCATGGGACTTCTATGTTGGGCAGCGGCAAGGGAGCGAGGAACATTGGGCCATCCTCTTCTCCCAATGCAGGAGTGATGGCACGTGCATGGCGACTGCACTGGGCACCTGAAACGAGTGGGAGGGCATGTGCGTGCAACCCATCACCGGCCATGACAAGGGCAGTGTGATGGCAACCAGAGTGGTGCCGATGGGGGATGGAACAACAGGGCCTCAAAGGGCCACATGGGTGCAGCAATCGGCCGATGGCAGCGGAAGGGGTCATCACTCAGGGGCTGGTTCTAGCAGATGCGGCATGTGCAAGGGGTGATAGAACCACAATGAGAGTAGGTGCTGCAAAGGCAACGGCGATGGCTGTGTAAGGGTCGAGGGACCTATACCCGGGTCCAACTTGCATTCTCTGTGGCAGAGGGTGGTGTTGCGGGTGCAACCAGCATGTGGCATGTGCGGCAATATCCCTTGATGGGCGGTGGCAGCAGACATCATTGGTGACAAACAAACTGCAGTGGTTTGCCAACCTCTGTGTCCATCGCCACAACGGCGCATGTGGTGGAGGCTGCACTGGGTGCCAGGAATGAGTGGAGGGCACGTGCACTCAGGTTGTCTCAGCAGCAACAAGACAGCATGAAGGCATCCAAGGCAGTACTGAGGGAGAGGATGGAGATGTCGTGGAGGGGCTGAGCTTCAGCACGTCAAGGTGCCGGCGTCGTGCACGAGGGGTGCACATCAAGCAGGTGGTGGCAGTCGTACAGCGTGAGCTGTGCAATGTGATCCATGTTGAACCTGAACATACGGTTGGCTGGATAATGTGCATGGGGCCATCATAGCTCGTCCAAGCATGTAAACGGCTGTGACAGGTGTCAGCCTGATTGCAGGGTCCATGGCGGTCACATAAGGACATCGCGCCGAGAAGGGAGGGCCTTGTAGTTGGTGTGGCAGATTAGATCTTGTGTTCCAGGTGTTAGTACAACAGGTATCTGGTGTTTTAGTCCAAAATAGGAAAGTGTAATATCCAGTGCTGAACCGAAGGTTCAGCGCAGAAAAGAGTTTCAACGTTATTTCAAGATTTAGCAAGAATGGGGATGTAGAAGGGCAATTCTACTTGTCTATGGTTTGTCTAGATACATCTGAGTATTTATAAGGAAGAAGAGGCTATACAACATGAAAATTTATCAGACTATGACTGGAGGCTGTTCTGATACGGCCGGGTGCGTGATTGAACGTGGGTATGTAGGCAAGGAAAAGATTTGGGTTATGCCCTGGAAAAAGATAGAAGAATATGTCAAAGAATCATATTAAATTTGCTTGCCCATCAATGATCTTCCTTTCCATCAGCCCTGAAGAACAGTTCTGGTTCTTGGGTCAGGTACCAGGCTATGTAGGTGGTATTTGCCCAAAACCACTCCTAAAATCGCAGGAATATTCATGTAGGTCCTTTATATCATCTGTAAAGCCTGTAAGAAGTTGTGCCTTGAGGGGAATATGATTGGGGGAATTATTTGAGTTTTAGTGTTGAAATGTGAAGAAAATATTTGTGATAAATCAAATAGTCTGTTGGTTCTAACAAGCCTATGGGTAGCCATCTAAATACCACTGCCCAGTTAGTCAGTAACATGGGTAGGACTCCATGGAAATGGTGCCAACGATGGTTGTTGGAACAACATGCAAGGCCATGCATAGTCTTCTCAAGGGGCAGTGCGAACACATGGGGCAATGAGGCTCAGAAAACGTGGCTGTCAGGATTGATTGCGGGACTCTGCCTCGGCAATTAAGACTGGTACTCAAGGTTGACTGGCAAGGCTCAGCCTGGAGGAGGGCCACGCGTGAATATCGACCTCAGATTGTGCTCATGACGATATGCCTGTCTAGCCTACCCCCTCACTGGGTTGCACAAATGGTCCTCTTCTCCTTCCACCCTCTGCACCTCAAGCTTTGCCTCCATATCGGCCAACACCCATGCCAGTCCCAATACATCCACTCCTTTAGCTGTGTTCCTACACTCAACTCAACCCCAAACCCCTACATTGATGGGCCAATTTGTCCTGGTTTCGGTAGCACATGGACAGCTGGCATAGCCCATTCAAGTGCATCTGCAGCTAGTAACAATGACGAGTGCATTACATGGGGCATGCATCATGCATGTTGCAGCGGTGTGCAGCCACACCATGTCACAAGGCATGGTGCAAACACGTGCAGGTGAGGTTGCTCAGCGCACAGAGCAGGCGGAGACCAATCAGTGGGGTTGCTAGGCAAAAGTGCCGACCTGAGCACTGCCGAAGGATGCTTTGCAATGGTATGCCATCACATCTCATAGTCAGACAGGGAGAAAAAGCCCTCGCAGCCAGCCCAGCTGTTAGGGACCACGGACCACGGTGGGTGTACGGGTGCTGGCAATCATGGGTGCATGTCGAGGTAAGTTGCAGCGGTCATGCATCGCAAGTTGCACGATGAGTTGTATGCTGAGCGTGGACTCATTTTGCTCTAGTGTGGGTCCTCTGCATTGAACGACTGGAACAAGTGAGGAGGCACATGCATGCAGCCCCTCATTGGCCTCGACAGGGGTGGCAGCAACGGCAACCAGGAACAGATGCAGGGTCGTCACCTTGAGTCTGGTGGATTCTGGCAGACGCCGCACATGTGCAAGAAGTAGTCAAACCACATCCAGTGTTCAGGTAGACTCGGCATCGTCATAGACCCCCCGAGCCTGTAGGCTCCTGAAGTGTACCAGGGACAACACTGCATGGTCGTTCTCTGGGATGGCAGAGAAATTGGAGGACGACCGGTGATGCTATTGACGATAACAGCGGACGAGATGGGGGCTGTGGGCCAGTGTCGATGCCAGCAAATGACTAAGGAGTCCCCTCAGGCCTGCTGGTCTGGGAGCATGGGTATGGGTGCTGCCAAAGGGAGGCAAGTGGGCAACTTGGATGGCATTGTCATGGCTCATTTGAGGATATGCGCATCGTCTTGACAGAGTCATGGATGGGTGCTCGAGTATTGGCACGAACAGAATCACCGAGCATGTGGTCCCCAAACTGCGCAGACCTGTGTGGACACGTGCTGGGGCCTATTCAGGGGAGTTGAGTTCCATGGGTGGAGCGAGCAGTATGCAAGGGAGGGAGCCGTGAATCTCAGTATGCCTGAGGCCTACCATCTGTGCATAGTTTTAGGCCAGTATGTATATGACCAATGTATGTATGTAGCCCACACACATGAATCGGGCAAGGAAATGGCTGCACATGTCTACAAGTACACATCACTCACGATGGGATAGCCACAGTATGCGGTGGGTAGCCGGCAAATCCTCAATGCATCCCCAGAACCAGCGGCGGTGCGATAGTGATGGGATCGATGGCAGGTGAGTGTACAGGCATTGGCACCAGAGTGTCGCTGAAAGGTGTTGCAAGTGGTGGCGCCGAGAACAGCTGTGGTTGTGGTCGACACATGGATTTGTGAGGCCCTCACAAGAGGTGGTGTGAGAGCATGCGGCGGTATCGGGCAGTCATGCAGTGTGCAAGTGTGGTGTGCTGAAAGGGGAGGTGCACAGTAAGCACAGCCTGAGCAAGTCGAACCATGGGTCATGGGGAGATCTCCATAGGTCTGGGATGGTCTCCCAAGATGCAAATGGTGGGCATGCTAACCTCGATCAGCCTCTGGCTGCACAGGGGTGCATGAGAAGGTACACTGGTCGTCATGTTTGCAAGGCATGGTGCTGACCAAACAAACGGGTCATTGTGGTTGGTGGGACACACCATGGTGTCGCTGGAAGGACATTGTAATCGGCAGCGCTGGGTGCAGTCGCAGGTGCAATTGACATGCCGTTCACCTGTGTTGGCATGACGGTGAGGGTCAATGGTGCAGTTGGCATGGTGTATAGCTTGCTCATTGAGCTCGGCACTTGGGACACATGGCAGTTACACAAGGGCATTACACCAAGAAGGGAGAGGGCCTATGGACAGCCCATGGAAGTTGCAGGCACAATCCACATGAGGCCGTGTGGGGTCTTCACAAGGGGCGGTACAGACAGCATGCGGGTGGCATCACTTGGCCAACACTGCAGTTGAGATTGATTTAGGGAGGCTACCTCGGGACATGCTGGATGACTCCAGATGTGGGAATTGCTGGGGTGTGCATCACATGTGCTGGAGGGTACATGGCAGAGGCCTCAGATGCAACAGCCTCTGCATCATCATCGGGTGGGACATGCCCTTGGGATACCGGGATAGAGAAAACATGTCTAGCATGCCTTATAGAAAGGTGGAGGCCTGTGGCAAGCCTCTAAGATTGGTTGCTGTCAACAGTGAGTGTGTGATGTGGCATTGTCACAGGCCACATCAGCAGTGTTGCTCGTCGGTTGCCCATCTAGCAGGCTGAGGAGCAGGGTCAGCATGGTAGAGTCGCACTGTGGGGTGAGGAATTGGTTGGGATGAAGCGCGAAGGTAGTCAGCATTAAGAAGGCAGTTGTGAGATGGGTGGTACGGGTTGTAGAATAGCATTGTGGGGGTTTCTCAGCATGTAGGAATGCTAGGACGGCAAATAGAAGAGGAGTATTAAAGAGGTTGAGGTTGGAAAATGGTTTATGGTGTCACCTTGGCCTTCAGTGGATGGTGCACCCTACTGCAGGTTACGCAGTGATTTATAGTATTGCCCAAAGCGGTCCACTCTCTCGCTCACCGAGCTGTCCAGCTATCACCATTCCTTCAATAAGTACAAGTATGATGCTGGACTTCCACCCGGATGGCACAAGGAAGCCAAGAAGGAGGAAGGAGGTATGGGGATCTGGCAACTCATTCGAGGAAATTCAACTCGCCGGTGGAAGTTCACGACCCGAGCCCTCGGTCCTCTATTAGTGGGTTGTTCCAATGTAAGGGCAACCTACTCGGGTACTGATTCCAGTACCTGCTGGGAGACCAACAGTGGGAAACACCACAGCCCTGCGACCTACCCAGGGCCAAACCCAGGGACTCGAACCCTAAGTTTACCCACAGGCACTACCAGACACTGGCAGGGAGGTCCAGAAGTAAGTATATAAAAGGTAATGTAGCTAAATACATGCGAGCTGCTTACCTGGAAGGGAGGTCCAGAAGAGTACAACCAAAGGACCCCCTTACCTAAGCAGCAACTGTATAGCTACAGTGACTGTGACATAACAAACCTGTCACAGCCAGCAAAGAAGGCAATAGAAGATTAAGGAGAAGGGATTATAGCAAACATATGAAAAGGGAAGATAGAGCAATGATTAAAGAAGTAATATAAGCAAAGGAATAAGAGAAATGAAGGAGATAAAAGGAATAAAAGGAAGGAAAAGGGGATAAACCGGTAGTCCCCTGACAATCCCCCACTCTTCTTTCAAATGACGTCACATGTGTCTTCTATCAAAGAGATATTCCTGACATGTGCAAAAGATGAAGCATGAAGTCTGAGCTGTGGAAACACTCAATAACATACATATGGTGACTCTCCTGTGACAACAAAGTTAAAAGGTGTCAATGGTGAAAGTGGGATGGTGTAAGGGCAACCTACTCGGGTACTGATTCCAGTACCTGCTGGGAGACCAACAGCGGGACACCACCCAGCCCTGTGACCTACCCAGGGCCTAACCCAGGGACTCGAACCCTAAGTTTACCCACAGGCACTACCAGACACTGGCAGGGAGGTCCAGAAGTAAGTATATAAAAGACAATGTAGCTAAATACATGTGAGCTGCTTACCTGGCAGGGAGGTCCAGAAGAGAACAACCAGAGGACCCCCCTTACCTAAGCAGCAACTATATAGCTACAGTGACTGTGACATAACAAGCCTGTCACAGGCAGCAAAGAAGACAATAGAAGATTAAGGGGAAGGGATTACAGCAAACATATGAGAAGGGAAGATAGAGAAATGATAAAAGAAGTAATATAAGCAAAGGGATAAGAGAAATGAAGGAGATAAAAGGAATAAAGGAAGGAAAAGAGGAATAAACCAGTAGTCCCCTGACAGATGGTAGATAGCTCCATAGAATAAAGATCAATCAACGGTGGTGGAGATGCATCATTCATTGTGGACTCATAACACTTATGAGGTGCTCTGAGATTATGTTGCCTGAATTTCCAGTCCTAGTCCTAGGTAAGGAATACAACGATTGGAAGATGAAAAAACGAAGACAATAATTTGACTGACCTCAGCCACAGTCAAAAGTAGTCTCGAGAATTCTCAGCGACAATTCCTTTACACAATGATGATGACACTTGATAACACGAAAACATGCTTGGCATTCTGAATCTTCAGTCAATTCTCCAGAGTAGTGGGATAGACCTCTGCAGACATCAACTTCACCCTATCGGTCAGTGGGTTAATTGGATTAGACCTCATGTGAATGAAAGAGGGATTGTACAAGGAATATATACACCAAAAATGGCGATTTGCAAGAGTATTTCTAGAAAATGAAAATCCTAATGAAAATCATGGGCTGAGAAAAAAAAAAGGCTTTGTGCTGAAATGTACCTCAATGGCAATTTTAACAAACCACTCAGGAGGAGTAGCATCTTTGTTTTCAGTGGTCAGCAATACCCAAATCGGCCCAAGTGGTGAAGGAGATCATGATATTTTCAGTGTCCTTCCCTTCTCGCATCCTGTACTAAGACAACACTTGGAGTGGGTACAAATGGATACCATATCATTGGAAGTAAACACTGAATATGGAAGAATTGACCTAAAAAAAATTAGAAAAACATGACATCTCCTGAGAGAGAGCATCTCCAGGCTGAAACCAAGAGGCAAGCCAAATAATCTGCAGTTGATTTGAAGTTTTGGAGCAATGAACTTGTGAAATTGAACCCTCTCCCTTAAGTGTAAAGATGACAGGTGATAGAGTGAGTGGATGTACGTGGGTCAAATCCATGTTCTCCCTTGGTTGATCTCTAAAACCCATGAAACACCAACTAGGGTATCAGAAGGGAGATTAGATGTGTAGATGTGTTTGCTGTATATTAATATGCCCCTATGGTTGCAATGAGCCAGTTGATATTCATATTTGAGGGTTCTTTCCTCCCTGTGAACTGCTAAAAAAAAGAATTTCAACTGTAAAATCCTTAAACTGCAATAACGCCATCACAACAACGTACCTGCATGACACAAAATGAACACTGTATGCTATCATGATTATCTACAGAACACCACCTGGCGCACTAACTGCCTCCCTCTTCCCCAGGCTGGGGCCTTATATATGAGAAAGTATCATCCCCATCACTCGTCAGAGGATTCTTAGCTAGTGCCAGCATCTCAGATGCCAATGTAGAAGTAGAAGCTCCACTGAGAATACTAGTCATATTATGATGTACCCCCTGTCATTTGGAATGAAGGGTTTCTGAATCCATAACAATACTTGCTCATAAGGTCAGGATAAGGAGTTGGGTAGCTCGAAGGGATTCCACTAATTGAGTGGTTGTGAAAATTGGCCGAAATTTTTGAGGATCGATGGTGCCATAATCTCTACCTCCCTCTTTTGGATAGATATTCCATCATCTAGTCAAAGTGTCAGATTTTGTGCTGAGTTTGCCAGAATGAAAATGAATGGTGGGGTTGAATTGACATAGGTATTTGGACCAATGGGCCTGTCTATAGGTCAAAACTTTAGTAGTAGAGACATATTCGAGGTTTTTATGGTCTGTGATGACATCAACAGGGTTGGCAGAGCCTTCCAATTAGTGCTGCCAACATTTAAATGCTTTGACAATTGCTAAAAGCTCCTTATCATGAACATTGTAATTTAGTTCAGGAGCAGGAAAAGTACAGGAATGAAAATCAGCAGGATGAATCTCACCTTCAGAATTAATAACCAAAAGAATAGCCATAAGGGCATAGTCTGAAGTATCAGTCTCCACAACCAAAGGTAGGTTGGGTTCCCAGTGACTCAGGATAGGTGCCAAGGTAAAAGCCATCTTGAGCAGGTCAAAAGACTTTTGACAGTCCTTGGTCCATGCCCATGGCATGCCTTTATGTGTCAGCCAAGTGAGAGATACATATAGTAATATCTGAATAGTTGAAAATAAAATGACAATAGAAGTTGGTGAAGCCCAGGAAGGACTGGATGTCCCTGACCTTCCTCAGCTCAGGCCAGTCACGGATGGTTTTGACTTTGTTGTCAGACATGGTGAGCCCATTGGTATGTAGAATGTAGCTGAGGAATTCAACTGTGTCTTTGTGCCACTCACATTTTCTGGCTTTGGCAAATAGGCTGTTTTTTTCTGAGTCAATGAAGTACTTCTTGGATGTGTTTACAATGTTCTTTAAGTGAATCTGAATGGATCAGTATATCGTCTATGTAAGCCACAGCACAATAGTCTATTAGATCACCAAGAATGTCCTTCATAAATCTTTGAAAAGCTGCAGGGGCATTGGATAGGCAGAAGGGCATGATCAGCCATTTATAGGACCCATAACGGTTTGAATGTGGTCTTCTACCCGTCACCCTCAGCAATTTGGATGAGGTGGTATACATGCCAAAGGTTGATTTTTGAATAGATTCAAGCCTTTTGGAGAGCATCGAAGATGTCAGTGATAAGCAGGAGAGGATACCAATCCATTTTGGTAAATTTGTTTAGTGCCCAAAAGTTGATGCACAGCTGAAGGGAACTGTCTTCTTTCAAATGAATAGGATTGGTATGCCATGTGGGGACCAGGAGGCTCTAATGAAGCCCATATTTAGATGTTCATAAAGGAATTCATGCAGGGCTTCTAATTCCAACTTGGAAAGGGAGTAGAGTGGTGGATGAGGCATTTTGGTGCCATCTTCTAGGGTGATTTTGAGGTCATAAGGCAGTGGGGTCCTAGAGTATCAGCTTTTGCTTTACTAAAAACATCAGTGAATTTGTGATACTCTTTTGGGAGATTCTCTAGGTAAACTGGTATAGAGTTGCTCTAGGTAATTAATACCTAAAACCCTGCATGCACCAGTCCTTTTCTTTGGCAGGGTCTAGTGCAGTTGTTTAGCACAGCTGGATTAAAGTCTGTGACTTATTAGGCCACTATCTGGCATGTAATGAAGGATATAAAAATAGATGTACAGTGACTCACAAAACTGAGTCAATGTTTGGTGCTTTTGGACTATTCATTGAATAGCTTTGAATGTAAAACATATATGAAAAAGGTGTTGGTGCATCAAAGAAATAATCTGATCAGGGCTATGCAACCATTAAAAATTATGTAATTCTGATCAGGAGTGATGAAGATATGGGAAATTCAAATCAAGGGCCCATTGACTCAGTTTTGTGAGATAGTGTCAGAACAATCAGAATCTGATGCTCCATCTATTATATAACATGCAACCCTTGATAGATGGTTACTATGGTAACCTTATCTTTCATGAGAACTCAAATTAAGGTATTTAATCCCCTCCAACATGTCCAGAACTTCACTACACTCCAATGCACCCCACTTCCTCTGCTCAAAAAGAAAACATCCTCTCCTTGGCCTCTCATGGTCATTCCACTCGCACTATTGCCTCAATACTTGGCCTCAGCCAGTCTACAGTATCTAGGACTCTCAGAACTCTCCATCCCAACCAGCCCTGCTCCTCTGGAGGTTGTCCCCCCAAGCTTTCCTCTAGAGATCAACATTCTATTTTATCACAAATTGCTACTGGCAGAGCTGCCAATGCTACTCAGGTGACCAAACACATCAATACAATTATCTCCCACCCAGTCTCCTCAGAAACAGTCAGAAGACTCCTCAGGAAACATTTATTCAAGGCTGTGGTGAAGAAGAAAAAGCCCTTCCTCAGTGCAAGGCATAGACAGCTGAGGTTGGCCTTTGCTTTGAAGTACAGAGAGTGGACTGTAGAGGACTGGAAGAGGGTCATTTGGTCAGATGAGACCAAAATCAATAGGTTTGGGTAAGATGGGAGGCAGTGGGTCTGGAAACAGAAGGGGGAGGGGTTGATTGAGAGATAGGTACAGGGGACAGTCAAGTTTGGAGGGGGAAACATTATGGTATGGAGGTGTATGGGATGGAATGGTGTTGGCCAGCTTGCAGAGATTGAGGGGAAGATAGATGCTGATCAGTTTGTGTCCATTTTGGAGGACCACCTGCTGCCCAGCCTAGAGGAAAGTGGAATTCCTGAGGAACAGGTAATTTTTCAACAGGACAATGACCCAAAGCACAAGTCAAAGAAGGCCAAGAATTGGATGGAAAACAACAATATCACTCTCCTTGACTGGCCTGCACAGTCTCCAGACCTGAATCCTATTGAGCACCTCTGGGATCATGCAAAAAACAGGCTTAAGGAGTATTTAATACCACCCAAGGGAGTTTGGCAAATTTGGGAGAGAGTAGAGGAGGTATGGAATAACATACCACCAGAGGTGTGTCAGAATTTGATAGAGAGTATGCCTAGAAGACTTGAGGCAGTAATTAAGGCCAAGGGGGGCAATACCAAGTACTAGAATTGCAACTTACTATTTCTCTGATACACTCTCACAAAACTGAGTCAATGAGCCCTTGATTTGAATTGCCCATATCTTCATCACCCCTGACCGGAATTACATAATCTTTCAATGGTTGCATAGCCCTGATCAGATTCTTTCTTTGATGCACCAACACCTTTTTCATATATGTTTTATATTCAAAGCTATTCAATGCATAGTCCAAAAGCACCAAACATTGACTCAGTTTTGTGAGTCACTGTAGCATGATCTGTGACTATGTGTGACTTGTGACATGACTAATAGACTTGGGATATGACCAATATGTGACTGTGACTGTGACATCACCCTGACTAAGACTTGGACTTTGGCTTTGGACTTGTGTCCAATAGTCTAGATGTTTCTAGACTAGTCTTGACTTGGACTTGGGGACTAGACTTGGGGATTTAACTTGAGAACTTGTTATTACAGAGGTGAGGCAGAAGCCTTTATATACAAAAACCAAGCAATGATGTGAAATGATGTGATAGAATGGCTATGCCAGTTGAATGACAAAGCATGAGAACAAAGTATGCTAAAGAGGAAACTCTGGAGAAACTTCTAGAAAAATGGTACAGCATCAAGGCTGCACAAATAGGGGCTGGAGGCTATGATAGGGAAAGACTAACCAAATAGGTAAGGATGATGAGTAACAATGAGAAAAGACTAACAGAATAGGAAGGAGTCCGAGTCATATCAAGAAAAAGGGAAAACATATAAAAGGAGCAATAAGGAAGTCCACCAATAAATATCTAACAATCTTGTCCACATACTCCTGAGGGACCTTAGGATGAGTCAGGGGACTGAGTCATCTAGGAGTATTTCTAGGTTACAGGCAACATATCTTCTGCAATTTCTCCAGTATCCAATCTAAGATAGGGGTCTGGGAGTAGGAGGACTAATAGGTATATGATTGTACACTCTCATCTTGTGTTTAAGAGTGATTCGAATGGAGTTGGCCAGGTAGTCAGGATGTGATGGTGCCCTGAACTCCACCTCATTGTCAAGTCCATGATACCGAGCTCCGGTTCACTCAGTAGTACTGAATGAATGACCCTTACTGTTTAATCTCACACACCAGTGACAAGTCATTTCTCACTAGTACATGGTCTCAGCTTGGTACATGTGGTTCATCATTTGGTTCATTTTCCTCATCCCATCCCCTCTATTCCTCATTATTCTTTCATTCCCCATCCTCCCCTTTACCCATTTCCCCTCGGAACATTTATTGTCCACTTATTATTTCAGTCGTGGCCCTATTGTTTTATATTTGGCCACTTTCCATTGTTTTATTCTCACTTACACTCCTACTTGTTTATTCTCAGTCATATTTCATTGTTCTATTCTCATCTACATCTTATTGTTCTGTTCCAGATCACTGTGGACAATACTTCCACATGGTCTCCATACCTTATTCTTTTCTCCATGTCTTATGCCACCCTTATTCTACATTCTGCTTCTTAACCTATATAAGCAGCGCATGCATGTACATAGTTCCTCATTCTGAGTATCATCTAGGTTTTACACCTTCTTGCCTTCCCTTCTCTTGTCTGAATGTTGAGATGTACTGAAGTCCCCTTTTATGTTTCCATTTATGCATGACTGGTATTTGGCCAGATATGACTTGTTTTATGTATTACACCTTCGATGTTTTGAGCTGAGTTTGAATTTAGCTTACATAATAACACAGTTTTCACTTTTGCGCTCCAACCGGTTATGGGCCCCGGGCGCAATGCTCAGGTTGCTGTTGGTGATCTGAATAGTACTAGATTAAGGGGAGGTGTTAGATTGTCTAATCCCACATACTATTCATATCTCTAATTAATGTCTTCCAAAAAGGCATTATACATACAGAGCTCTATGGAGTAGTATTGGCAATCTGATAACTTACTAGGGCTCTGAACTCAACTTGTACAGACACACATGTCTTCACTCAAGGAGTCAACCTGAAAGGTTACCCATGTGGACTAGATGGTGTAGTGGTTAACACCATAGCTATATATGCTATAGCCCTGGGTTCAAACCCCAGTCTGGTCGTTCTTTTCACCTCAACACTGAAGTCCTTACTCAGGCTGACACTCTTGGCATTCTCCCGAGTACTTCATCTGTTCCAAATCAGTGGCATGCACAGAAAGTAGGGCACAATACATGAGTATGTTGAAGCCATGCCACTTGAATCAGCTTGCAGGACTTGGCCACCTCCTTCCAGCATCATAAAGTCAGCACTATTGAAATAGTGCTTGGCTCACACATTGTCAGCATTCCTGGTGCCTGACAGGTCTTGGCTTGGCACATTCACCATCCACACTCCCCATTCCTATCCCTCATCCACTCTTCTTTCATTCATTTTCCATTTCCCCACCCCGTTTATTCTTTATTTCTCAGCCCATGTTACCTCAGGACATTTCTCTATTGTTTAATCCTTGGCCACGACCCTATTGTTTTATATTTGGTTATTTTCTATTATCTTATTCTTGGCCACATTTCTATTATCTTATCTTCATTGTTCCATTCTCATTTACATTCCTTTATTCTATTCTTGATCATTGTGGACAATACTTCCACATGCTCATGGAAATCAGAAAATGACAGAGAAGCAAACCAGACGTCGGACAATCAACACTCACCCAAACTCAGCAGGGATGGAAAAAACCTGTTAAGAACATGAGCAGTAAGGTTCTCAAGTTAACTCTTGGCATGGTTGTAACTTCACAAAGTTTAGAATAGGGCTTGGCTTTAGCTTATATGCTGGGCCTTCCAGATCTCATCATATCCCTACCTTCTGGCAGAGGTGGCAAGTACACATACTGAGTATCGAGTAACTCGGCAATACCAACCAACCGACCCTTACCAATTAAACCCATACACCATTGACAAGTCATCCCTCACCATTTTGTGGCCCCAGCTTGGTACATTTGGTATATCATCTGGTTTACCCCTCTCATCCCACCCCCTCTATCCTTCACTATTTCCTTATTCCCCATCCCTTCCCTTACCTGTTTCCTCTAGGGACAATTGTTATTCGTTTATTATTCGGTCACAGCCCTATTGTTTTATCTTTGGCCAAAATTCCATTATTCTATTCTCATCCACTCTCTCATTATTTTATTCTCAGCCATATTTCATTATTCTATTCTTGCCTACATTTCTTATTTTATTCTTGATTACTGTGGACAATACCTCTACATGATTCTTCATACCTTATTATTCTCCATTCTTTTTGCCACCCTGTTCCATATCTTGCTTCTTAACCTATAT
Source organism: Chroogomphus rutilus (assembly GCA_003314275.1). Lineage (NCBI taxonomy): Eukaryota > Fungi > Basidiomycota > Agaricomycetes > Boletales > Gomphidiaceae > Chroogomphus > Chroogomphus rutilus. Next base: position 20,247 of record QLPI01001075.1, read on the forward strand.
AAGTAGCAGATGTATGTAGATAGTTCCTCACTCTGAATATCGACTTGGTTTACCTCCCTTCATCTCCCCTTCTTTAGTCTAAAGTCCTAAAGTCCCTTACTCAGGCTGACACCCCGGGTCTTTTTTCAGTCCAAATTAGTGGCATGCATGGAAGAGCAGGTGCAACACACAAGCACGTTGAAGCCAAGCCACCCCAACCGGTCTGCAGGACTTGACCAACTCCTGTCCACACTATTGGCATTACTGAGACTTAACAAGAGGTGTCAGAGCTGAGCAAGGTTTTGCCTTGGTTGAGTTCTAAGTTGATTATCTGGGTGTAAGTTTTCCGTCTTTTCCAATCTTGGACGAAAGATCCATGGTAGTCCTGCTGCCACTGGACAGGGTTGCAGGTTGGCCTGGATTGGCCGTCTTATTGCCCATGTTAGGGGCCGAATACATGGTCATAGGGGTCCTCCCTCTGTCATAGGGGCAGTCAAAGTTCCGGGTAGAGGGGGGCTCTCTGGCGATTTCCGATCGTCGCTCCCAGTAGTGGGCGTCGATGGATTGGAACAGGAGGCAGAGTTGGAGCACTCTGCCCAAAGGGTAGAAAGCACAGCAAGGTGGCTGTGCCACCCCTTCCTGGTGGCAGCCTTTGCCTGGCAGCAGCCTTTGCCTGGCAGCAGCCTTTGCCTTCCAGCAGCTTTTCCCTTGCAGCAGCTTTTCCCTGGTGGCAGCTTTTGCAAGAACAGTGGCCTGGTCTTTGCAAGAACAGTCACCTGGTCTTTGCAAGAACAGTCGCCTGGTCTTTGCAAGAACAGTCGCCTGGTCTTTGCAAGAACAGTGGCCTGGTCTTTGTAAGAACAGTGGCCTGGTCTTTGCAAGAACAGTGGCCTGGTCTTTGTAAGAACAGTGGCCTGGTCTTTGCAAGAACAGTGGCCTGGTCTTTGTAAGAACAGTGGCCTGGTCTTTGCAAGAACAGTCGCCTGGTCTTTGTAAGAACAGTCGCCTGGTCTTTGCAAGAACAGTCGCCTGGCAGCCTCCTTTGAAAAATGGTGGCCCTGTGGCCACCTATGCAAGGAAGAGATAGTCTTGTAGGTCTTTTGCAACCATCACCACTTACTATCCTTGCATTGATGTATTGATAACTAGGATATATATATTGTTGGTTCATGATTTTATTCCCCTGCATTTGTGTTTTGTACTTGCATCTTTGTTTCTCTTTTGCACTTTTCACTTTTGCATTTGCGTTCTCTGGCACTTAAAATAAGCGCCCATAACGATGCACCATTGCACACCTTTGGGTCTTGTCTTTAGCATCCATATTGACAAGCCCCAAAGGCCATTGTTGCTCTCTGTGTGTGACAGTTAAGAGTCTCTAGACCTTCCCTGCCAACATAAATATCCAAAATTAATCACACTTGCTATAGGAAATGAGTACTCCAATTTTCCAATCCTATGTTCAACACATTTCTATCTATCTCTATCTATTATTACTTATTGGAATGCAGTGCTGCATGCAGGACTGTGCACCAGGTATAGAACCATTGTTCTTACCCTCTATTGTATTTATTTCTATTGTATTTGTGCCACACTCCTATAGTATAAATACCACATAGTTAGCTCAGTCTTCCCTCAGTTGAGTTACAACTACACGACTGAGGTGAGACCCTCATCTGAACCTTTACTATATATTGTACTCATACATATCTAGTAGTTATCTTCTAGGTAGTATTAATATTAGTCGAGTTACAACTACACGACTGAGTAGTTATCTTCTGGATTCCAACAGGTTATGGGCTACCCGTCCATGCTTTGAAAAAGAAGAACAAACAAATTCTACAGCACAGAGAAATTGTCACTTATGACAGAAATTAAACTGACACCCAAAAATATTGGCATACTTACCACTAAAAGATGGCCCATGTGGTCTAGGAAGTGAAAATCAGTACTCAGAGGCTATGGCCTCTGGACCTACATTGAGGGCCACATTAAAAACCCTACAACTGACCTGACAAAGGCAGGAGATTGGCATGGCATGAATGACCGTATCATTGGAGCACTTTTCCAAGTGGTCGAGAACTCTCTGGCTCAAGAAATAGAACACCTAACCACAGCAGTTGAAGCCTGGGAATTACTGAAGAGCAAAACTTACCAGAGCGGTGTCATTTCAAAATTCAATGCACTACAAACTGCCATGCATACATGTTTCTGTTGGGTGCAAACTTGCATCTCACCCCTGAGAGAGCAATCTCAATATATTGTAATATCATATCGATTTCGGTATCATTCTGTGCGCCTTTGAACTCTTAATTTTTCACAATTTTATTTGTATTTCTACCCTCAATATTGAGGGAGTTATTCATTTACTACTATGTACGCTACTTACGGGCGCTTGTCCACGCACGACGCGACTAGCGTGGCCGGCTCCCTGGATTTGGAACCGGCAGCCTGGCTCAAACCTTCGATAGGGTCAAGGGCCGGTTACAGGGTATATGCGGGTGAAACACGACCCGCGCAAGCCTCCCTCCTCAGTTATTGACTACACTGAGGAGGTGAGTTGTATAATATACTGTACAAGCCTTTAAGGCTAATTTTCCCTTTATTCTTTTTGTAAGATAAAATAAATAGGTATATTTTCCGAATATACACTCAGTTATTGACTACACTGAGGAGATAAAATAAATAGACTGCCAACAAATTCTTCAAACCTACTGTAAATTGCTCATAATCTCATCAGTTTCACCACACCCAAGACTGTAAATGCCACCATTACTGATATGAAGGATCTGATCAAGGTCATATATGATAAGATAGCTCCAACAAAAGAAGAAATGATGGTAACATTGTACTTACATGCAATGGCTGATGGAGATTTTGATTGGCTGCGCAAATTATTGATCAGCAACATGACATCTTTTTCAATGAAGTTAACAGCAGATGGGATCACCTGCTATCTTGAAATCAAAGCCCAGGAGGCAAGACACCATGAATCCATCAAGGAGGGTGATAAACTACTTGCCGCTAAACAAAAGAAGTCAGGAAGGGCTGGGTCATCTGCAAAATGCACAAACTGTTTGTGCACCAGACATACCCTCAAGAAATGTTGGGAAGAAGGATGTGGTAGTGCCAGAAAAGTGCCAGACTGGTGGAAAAATCTGAAGGAAAAGAAGGACAATCAAAAAGAAAAGAAGTTAAAAAATGAACAGGCACATGCCGCAATCACTGAGGCCACTGATGACAGCAGATATGACTCATGCGCCCTACTCCATGATCATTCTGCTGATCCCTATAACTGGAATATTGTGGCCATTGCATTATCCACACCCTACCTTTTCAATTCAGACACAATGAGTCACTGCTCACCATATTGGGAAGACTTCTCTGACCTATGGACGATCCCCACTTGAGAGATCAAAGGGATAAATGGAGTGAGTGTCCATTCCATAGCTATGGGAACAATCTATATGAGATGCAGGAAAGGGAGAAGACTTGCACTCAAGAATGCACTTTACATTCCAGATGTTCAATTACGATTGATCTCGATTGGATGCCTTATGGATGATGGTCTCTGGGAATCCTTCACTGCGAATGAATGCATTGTCCACCATAGTTCCAAACTCATCGTGAAGGGTTTATGACATGGCAAGGGACTTTACAACATGACTGATCATGTAATAACTGAACACGCCCACATTGCATGCACAGCTTCTGGACTTGACACATGGCACCAATGCCTAGGACACATCAATTACAGAGACATAATCAAAATGGCTGAGAAAGGACTTGCCACAAGTATGCCTACCAGCTGTCAAGCTTTGGGAATGCCAAGATGTCAGACATGAACAGCCAAGTCCCACAGGCCAGAAGTAGTGGCTTTGGCTTCAACGTACTGGTGTGTTGTGCCCTACTCTCCATGTGTGCCACTGATTTGCAACAGACGGGATATTCGGGAGGATGCCAATGATGCTGGCCCAAGTAGAGGACTTAACAGAGGAGGAGAAGGTAGAAGGGCCTAAGCCTAGTCGATACCCAGAATGAGGAAGTATATACATCTTATATATGTTTAAGAAGCGACATGTGGAATAAGAAATGTGGGACAATAAGGTATGCAGAGCATTGTGGGTATTGTCCACAATGAGTAAAATTAGAATGAAGGGATGCAAATGGAAATAGAACAATAAAAGATAGAATAATAGAAATGTGACCAAGGATAGGACAATAGGGAGTGCCCGACTATAAAACAATGGTTGCGACCAAAGATAAAACAAGGACAGGAAGGCCTGAGGTGAGGTGGATCAAAGGATGAGCAGTAGGCATGGTGGGATTAATGGATGGTGAGTGGTGTAGAGTATGTGAGGGGTGAGGACAAGGAGTGTGGGTGGTGGATGTGCTGAGCTGAGATTGGCATACCAAGTGACTTACATGTGGCATGGACACTTATACATGGACATAGGATGACTGCTCGGTCAGCACTGCCAAATTACCGGAGTTCGGTACATGTACTTGACAGTATCCCCCCCTTAGTAGCTAAACCCATGAAGACAGAAATTAAAATTAAAGTTTGGGATACCTAAACGTAATATTGCGGGTTGTTTGGGAGGTTCCTAGGCTTCCCATCAGCCAACCTGTAAGGGCAACCTACTCGGGTACTGATTCCAGTACCTGCTGGGAGACCAACAGCGGGACACCACCCAGCCCTGTGACCTACCCAGGGCCTAACCCAGGGACTTGAACCCTAAGTTTACCCACAGGTGCTACCAGACACTGGCAGGGAGGTCTAGAAGTAAGTGTATAAAAGGCAATGTAGCTAAATACATGCGAGCTGCTTACCTGGCAGGGAGGTCCAGAAGAGAACAACCAAAGGACCCCCTTACCTAAGCAGCAACTATATAGCTACAGCAACTGTGACATAACAAACCTGTCACAGCCAGCAAAGAAGACAATAGAAGATTAAGGGGAAGGGATTACAGCAAACATATGAAAAGGAAAGATAGAGAAATGATTAAAGAAGTAATATAAGCAAAGGGATAAGAGAAATGAAGGAGATAAAAGGAATAAAAGGAAGGAAAAGAGGAATAAATCGGTAGTCCCCTGACACAACCACATCACCCCATCCATCGAAAACCAAAGACTCAGAAGGGATGAGTGCCGAGACCGACAACAGTTTATGGGAGCTTGAAAAAGGATGGGTCACTCATCAGTGCAATCGGGAGTAGAAGGAAGAGGTGGAGCGGGTAGCATAAGGGGCCACTGAGGGTACAAAGGAGGCAGGGGATGTTTTGGTAGAGGTGGTAGCCCCAGGACCGATCAAAAAGGCTGCTACCATGACACTGGTAGCGGAAAATCAGAGGACTGCAGACAACGCGGCAGATGGCCAGGAGGCCAAGAGTCAACAGGCCAAGTTGGCCGAATGAACAGATATGAGGGTCCCTGGAACTTCAGTAGTCCCAAAAGTTCCAGCACAGAAGAGATAAAGGAGTGTGGAAGTGGGGCCTAGTAAAAGGCCAAGTGTGAGAGGACGGGGAAGGAGTGAGAGGCCAAGAGGGGCCCAGGTGAGTGGTAGTAGATTTTTTATTCATATTTTATTATTGATGTTGTTTTAATGGTGCAAAAACAAGTCATCCTGGGATAAGATCTGCCTGGTGGTTTGGAATAAGGATGAGGGTGAAGAGAAGACTGAACCAGAGAGTGAGAAAGTTGATGCAGAGGTGGAGGAACCTCTGAGCAAGAGGCCAAGGTGGGCCTGTACCCTACGGCCGAGCGGGAGGGCTACTGTAGAGGTACCGCAGGCTGGGGTGTTGGGAAGGAAGGGGATGGAGAAGATGTTAGAGGAAATCCTCAAAAGGATCCATCAGATTGAGAACACATTGTTACTCATCCTGGAGGGGCGTTTGAGAGGTTCAGGAGATGTGGGAGGGTTGGGAGGAAGGAAGAATCAGTTGAAAGATGGGGAGTCAGGTAAGGAGGAGGATAAAGGGAAGGGGAAGCAGAGGGCAGATGAGGATGAGGATGATCGGGGTACTGAGATTGTTGAAATAGAATAAAATATAATGATAATTTTTTGGGTAGAAAAGAATTAAGAAAGGCAAGTGATCATGCCAAGTAGCTCAGCAGATCTGGTCATGATGAACAGAAGCGAAAGAGGTTGATGGGATGTATTTGGGAGTGGGAGTAGTCATAGGGTTGTAAGTAGAGTATCGGGATGATTGTGGAGGGGATTTGGGAATGATGTAGGGGTAGGACTAAGGGAATGGAGGAAGTGAAGGATGGGATGGAGAGTGGAGATGGGTAAATGGAGGGGTTTTGTGGGAGAGGGATGTCTTTGGGAGGGGAGATTGCGTAGTTTGAAGTATATCTAGCTAGTTGCCACCCCCCCCTTTTAGGTAGATATCCCACTGTCTACTAAAGGTATCGGCCTCTAGCCGAGAAGAATGGAGAAAAGTCGTAAGGGCATATGATGCGCATATATGGATCGAATGAACAAGAATGGATGGGGATGGACAAAAGAGACCTTGGCAAAATGTGCCAAGTGGCGATACTGACCGAGAGGTCCCAGCCAAAAACTTGCCAGCCATTCTGGTATACAAGTGTGCACAAGGCAGTTGAATTGACTAGGGCTATTGGCAGAGCTTCCAGCAATGGAACAGGATCCTGGGTGAGGCTTTTGGAACAGTGGCAAGTGCTGACTAGACCGAGGCCATTGGGAAGCACCTAAAAGTGTTAGTGGCTTGATGGAATGTAATACTGCCCAATACCCTGTTAATCAATGGATTATAGCAGGTGAGCAAGTTGTGACCAAATATTGCCGACTGACGGATCTAGTGACATGACAGATGGATGGTTGGACTGAAATTGTCTGGACTGAAGATCTAGTAGACATGTCTAGGCGGTTAGCAAGCAGTACTAGATTAAGAATGGTTCAAAAAGGGATCATAATCATAATGGAATTTTCAAATAGTCTGTGAGCTGATGCTGATTGATCAAGCATGCCAGACAGAATGCCGAGGGTGGGGCATTGCCTCCCAATTGGCAGGAAAGACTGAAATTCTTCTGAACTGGATGGTTTCCGAATCTATACTGGTATTGGGTTGAAGATGCTGAGGCATGGATTTGTCTTGTTGGACACCTAGTAGTCAATTCTGTGGATTCGGTAACAGCCAAACTGGTGGTATTGTTGGAGAATTGAACAGGACTGGGTTGGTCGAGGTACTGGAACCTTTCCAGGAGTAAGATGATCCCATGAAGCTATGAGCAGATCCTGATTCAAAGCAGTTAGAAAGGGTTACCGGGGGACCCAGTTCTAAATAAGAAGATAGAAAGGTCATTAAAAAGGTGTCTTGTAGGACCATATTCATGAGAAGTGAAGGCATGGAAAGTAGTTTGATTCTGGGTATACTGTTAAGCTTTGGGAATGCTGAGATGTCGGATGTGAATGGCCAAGTCCTACAGGCCGGAAGTAGTAGCTTTGGCTTCAACATACCCATGCAATATGCCCTACTCTCCATGCATGCCACTGATTTGCAACAGTGTCATGACCACACATCGTGCTTTGACATATTCGGCAGTACCAACCGACCGACCCTTACTCATATCATTCCACGGCATATGGTTTCGGTTCGGTACACCCGGTTTATCACCTGGTTCATTATCCTTTTCCCCAACTCCTATTCTTTATCATCTCCACACTCTTTTTCTTTCCCCCTCACTCGCTTACCCACCAGACGTTCACTATTCCCTGCCACTCACTCGCGGCCCTATTGTTTTATTCTCGGCCATTCCTTATTGTTCTATTTCTTTCCCACAATCTCACCGCTTATATTTCATTGTCTTACTCTCTCATTATTCTATTCTAATCGCTGTGGACTATACCTCCACATGGTCTTCATACCTTATTCTTTTTTCCATGTCTTATGCCACCCTTATTCCACATTCCGCCTCTCAGCCTATATAAGTAGAGGATACATGTACATAGTTCCTCAGTCTGAGTATCAACTAGGTTTACGCCTCCCTACTCTCCTCCTTCTGTTCAGAAGTCCTTACTCGGGCCGACACCCTCAGCATCCGCCTGAGTATCTGTTCTCATTACAAGTTAGTGGCACGCACAGGAGGCAGGGCGCAACACATGAGTACGTTGAAGCCAAGCCACCCTGACTGGCCTGCAGGACTTAGCCGGTTCCGACAGCACCATCGGCAGTACCGAGGCCTGACAAACAGACGGGATACTCAGGAGGATGCCAATGATGCCGGCCCAAGTAGAGGACTTAACAGAGGAGGAGAAGGTAGAAGGGCCTAAGCCTAGTCGATACCCAGAATAAGGAAGTATGTACATGCATGCCCTACTTATATAGGTTTAAGAAGCGACATGTGAAATAAGAAATGTAGGACAATAAGGTATGCAGAGCTTGTGGGTATTGTCCATAACGAGTAAAATTAGAATGAAGGGATGCAAATGGAAATAGAACAATAAAAGATAGAATAATAGAAATGTGACCAAGGATAGGACAATAGAGAGCGCCTGACTATAAAACAATGGTTGTGACTGAAGATAAAACAAGGACAGGAAGTTTTGAGGTGAGGTGGATCGAAGGATGAGGAGTAGGTGTGGTGGGATTAATGGATGGTGAGTAGTGTAGAGTTGTCAGGCTTTGGGTACTGATGGACTTCAGTACTGCCGAGGGGTACTGTCGAAGGGTCGGGCGGACTATGGCCAAGTCCTGCAAGCCAAGAGTAGTGGCATTGGCTTCAACGTACTTGTGTGTTGTGCCCTACTTGCCATGCGGGCCACCAATTTGCAACAGACAGGTACTCGGGAGGATACTGGTGATGCCGGCCCAAGTTGAGGACTTTAAACAGAGGGGAAGAAGGTAGAAGGGCCTAAGCCTAGTCGATACCCAGAATGAGGAAATATGTACATGCATGTCCTACTTATATAGGTTAAGAAGCAACATGTAGAATAAGGAATGTGAGACAACAAGGTATGCAGAGCATGTGGTTATTGTCCACAACGAATAAAATTAGAATAAAGGAATGCAAAAACAGGGATAAGACAATAAAGGATAGGATAATAGAACGTGGCCAAGGATAGGACAATAGGGAGTGGCTGACTATAAAACAATGGCTGTAACCGAGGAAAACACAAGGGCAGGAAGTCCCGAGGTGAGACCGACCAAAGGGTGAGGACAAGGAGTGTGGATGGTGGATGTACACTTGGTATGCCGATCTCAGCTCAGCATATCCACCACCCACACTCCTTGTCCTCACCTCTCATGTACTCTTCTCAAGTACACATACCGACACCCATCCACTCGGCATTGCTGACCAAGCAACCATCCTATATCCATGACCAAGTGTCCATGCCGCATGCATAACACTTGGTATACCGGTCTCGGCTAGGTATTTTGCCTTACTGTCTAATCCCACATACAAGTGACCAAGTCATTATCCACAAGTCACTAGTCTATGAGTCTTGGTTTAGTACACTTGCTTCATCCTTGCTCCATTCCATCTTCAATTCCTTTTGTTCCCATTTATTATTTTATGCACTTAATTTCACTTCAGTATGTTCACTTATGCTTGGTCATACTTGACTATTCTTCATATCTTGTCTCTATGTCTCTTATTCTGCATGTATTTCTTATGCTACCCTGTTGCACATTAAGGACATTCATCCCCATTCCTTTGACTATAAAAGTACCATAATTTGATGTATGTATTCTGCATTCAGAAGATCAATTAAGACTTGTATATCTTCTCTTCCTCTAAGTCCTTCATCCACATTTGGACCAACATTCTCAGCACTCTCCCAAACACCCTTCTGAAATACAGTGGCCACACAGAGAGTGTGTGCAATGCAAAAGTATATTGAAGCCAGCTACATTTGCTTAGCTCATTGGACTGAGTCAAACTGCATTTGCATTGTGTTCAAGATACTATTACACTAGTGCCAGCATCATACAACATTGGTACCTTTGGTGCTTAACAATATCTTCTGAACCTATCTCTTATCCATGATCATGTCTTATCATTATACCTCCCTGTACTACAGCAGTAGCCTGTGCTGAGAACAGCTGGCTCACTCCCAGATGTTAGAACCAGGGATTATTGAGATATTATGTATATTTTCTACACTAAATTCCCAATATCTCCCTCAATAATTCCCCAATAAAGGCGCAACTCTATATCAAGATTCTATACACTATAAGGAACCTAGATGAATATTTTCATGATTATAGGAGCAGGCTTTGCACAACATTATCTACCCAGCCCCATATCTTTCCCCAAGGGCTGCCTTGTCTCATTTAGGCATGGGAAGGGAATATATTGGGAATTTCTTTTTCATTCAATTTATTTTCTATTCTATTCTATTTTCATCCTTCCCCCTGTGAAGTTTTCTCCCATATCATTTTTCCCACATGTATGCAGATGCACTGTATGTACGGCCACATTGGGCTGGCTTCTATCTTCACTCCATGAAGTTTTCAACATTACAAATCATTTTCCATTCTATATAAAATACCAAAAACTTATAGTACAAACAAGCAAATTATAAACATAGTTTTTGCCCCCTATACCACTAGCCATTAGGCTACACTTTAAACCATCACTCACACTGAACCAAAGGTTCAACACTAAGTATACACTTTTATAATCAGGACTAAAACACTGGGAAATCATTGTATCACATACAGTAGCGGACACTCAAAGTCCGCCTTTTTCATTCCGAGAGAATGGCTCATGTAAATATTTTAATTTTTACAGAATCAGATTCACACTTTGAAAAGGAGTTGATTTAGCATTTTTTTGGATTTTTACCGATAATTTTAGGGGGTGGCCAAATTTTGGGACCAAATTTCCAGTGATTGGCGCTGGTATTGGAACCCCGCGGTAGCGCGGGTTGTGGCTGATGTAATCGAGGTTCAGCGCCAACCTCGCTTACATCAGCTTGGTGTCAAACACACATACGTCGGCCTGCCCACTGCGCGGGTTGTGGCTGATGTAATTGAGGTTCAGCGCCAACCTCGCTTACATCAGCTTGGTGTCAGTCGGCCTGCCCACTGCGCGACGCTACCAACCTTCGACGGACGGACGCTACCACATACCCAACGTCGGCCAAGTGGACCGGACGCTACCACATACACATACCCAACGTCGGCCTGCCCACTGCGCGATGCTACCACATACCCAATGTCGGCCGCATGCGGCACGTGCGTGTCGTACGCGAACGCATACGACGCGTGCGTAACGTACGCGAACACATATGACGCGTGCGTGTCATACGCGAACGCATATGACAGATGTCGTATGTGTGCGCATGTGGCGCGTGCGTGTCGTACGCGACGCGTGCATAACGTACGCGAACACATACGACGCATGCGTGTCGTACGCAAACACATACGACGTGTGCGTGTCGTACGCGAACCCATCGTATGTGTGTGCATGCGGCCGACGTTGGGTATGTTAATGAGTC
>QLPI01001082.1:0-10360 GCA_003314275.1 Chroogomphus rutilus
GACCAATTAAAGAATGATTCATTATTCATTTTTTATTAATTAAATCAGAAACGGGCAAGCTCGTCTTTTAGCAACTGGGTTATTGTGTTCCCAGTTTTGTTAAGATAGTACAAAGACAAACCAGTTCGGGATTTCTGAAAAGACAGACGCGTAGAAAGGTGAATCGTCTCAAATGTCAAATGTCACACGTCACACGCCAAACGTCAAATGTCAAATGTCCAAATGTCCAAATGTCAAACGTCAACATGTCAGCTTGTACCCGCGTGTCCTGGACGACGCTCAGAAGCAAGGTAGAAACAAATGAACACAATAAATACAAAATACAAAATGGTGAGGTGAACGGGAGATACAGGAAAGAATACTGTGCAGCAGAAGACCGATTACGAGAAAAGAAATCGGGTTTCTTTCTCCTCCCCCCAGCTTCGGTTCGTTCATGTTTCTTTTCCTATGATTATTGTTGGTTTTATTTAATCATTTTATTTTGTTTAATCATATCGCCCTTAGATCTGCTATTGTAGTCTATCTCGCCCCTGCGAGAAGCCCACAACCGGGATGTTCTGAGATACAGGAAAGAATACTGTGCAGATAGGCTTGAAGTGCAGGTACAGAACACCGATTACGACAAAAGAAATCGTGTTTCTTTCTCCTCCCCCAAGCTTCGGTTCGTTCATACCTTTCTTTTCCTATAATTATTGTTGGTTTTATTTTATTATTTTATTTTGTTTCATTAAATCCCCCTTAGATCTGCTATTGCAGTCTATCTCGCCCGTGCGTGAAGCCCAAACCCGGGATGTTCTTCATCCATTTTACATTTCGGAATCCGTGCATGAATCAGGTGGAAAACTGCCCGGTCATTCTGGTTTTAACAGGCAAAAAAATAATATATTTCTTTCCCACAATTGCTAAAACACAATAAACACTGGGAATTCCAGCATCGACTTAACCATCTCCCATCGCATCCTTGACCAAGTTTCCCTTGATCACGATAACAGACTTCATTATTTTGAGAATACCACTTCTTCCATTTATCAACTGTGTTTTGTAGATATATGAATCCCGCCCTCCATTGTACCATCGAAACATCCAGCTTGTTAGCAGGGTTTTAAGTCCATGTAAACATGATCAGATCCCCCATCCAGTGATCTACACAACCATCCTCTACACACATCGTCTCTCCGAATGATATGAAGCCTCTCATTAACAGGGACAGGAACCCGGCTACTTTAAATAACAATGCCACCATCTGGCACCTTGGGACCTTTCAACACAGGCAACGCTGCGGAATGGAACACGGCACTCGATAACGGAACTATTTTTGGTGAATGATTATACTTGATTGCTCTGTGCCTATAATCGAGTGTGTGCAGATCGAGCTCTCCATTCGCTAACCGATTCTCGCTAGTCGCGATATGCCTTCAAATCACCTAACGTTTACCTGAACCTTTGATTTTGGTGTAATTTTACCCTCAGGCGTTTGAAGTGCTCAGAATTGTGAGTATTCCAAGCATCATGTATTCAAGTAAAAGGGTGAGTCTATGACACTACGCTGAACCCGGAGGCAAGACCTGATAAGTTATAATAATTTCTCAGAGCGCTCGCTGTTCGCTTCTATTGTTGCCGCAGGGTTGGCGTATATCTTCACTAGTTATGCATACGTACCTGACACGACACTCCCTGCACTGTCTGTCGACTTACTACTACACAGATCTGAGAAAACTGATATTTAATCCAGGGAAACTTTATCGACACTGCTAATTGTTGTAAGGACAGTGCCGATTGAGTGGGTTTCACAGTGTATTGAGGGTAGATGGTGCCCACACCAAACGCCGGGACACATTCATTTGTTAGTGAGACTTTCCATTCATTTCCATATGTTTCTTTTACTATACAGTGAGGATGCGCTACACACTATAAGTAGGATACCTTGTACAGCGGTTGTTCAAACACGTCCGTTTAACAACCGTCTTAGGTTTGGCATAGCTGCACGTAGAAGCTTGCCATTTCTACAGGTTATGGGCCCCGAGCCCGTTCTTTTCCACGACCTACTTTGACGAAACATTTGCTCTAAATACTGTCTCAAATGATAAAGATGGCCGACTCTACACCTGCCAAACTACTCCAACAAGTTCCAAAGTTCGATGGCACGAACTGGGAAAATTGGTCCTTCTCGACCAAAGCGGCACTTCTATTCCTCAACACACTCAGTATTGCTGAAGATACTGAATCACCTCCCACTGACACTGCAAAACTCGAGGATTACGAGAAATGTGCTCGCCAGGGTCTATCGTTGATCCTCGTGTCTGTGGATGTTACCGTATTCCAGTTGCTCGACATCAAGAAGAGCTTAAAAGACAACTGGGACACTCTCACTGCCCAATATGGCACTAGAACTGGCCTAAACCTTTGGGTGGACTTCGAAAAATAAACCACCACTCACTTCCTCACCGACACCCCACTAACGCAGCAAATTGATGCCAAATTGGAACTGTAAGGGCAACCTAAGCAGGTGTTCTACCCTCGGGCGGTGCACTGGCAAAGGGGGATCCAAAGTTTAGTATAGTACCTAATACATAGTGACTAGCCTACCTGGCGAAGGGGGATCCTGTAAGGGCAACCTACTCAGGTGTTCTACCCTCAGGCGGCATGCTGGTAGGGAGGTCCAGAAGTAAATATATAAAAGACAATGTAGCTAAATACATGCAAGCTGCTTACCTGGTAGGGAGGCCCAGAAGAGAAGAACTGAGGACCCCCTTACCTCAGCAGCGACTGTATAGCTACTGTGACTGTGATGTAACAAACCCATCACAGCCAGCAAAGAAGATAAAAGGACTACAATATAAAGATGAAGAAGTAGGATAAGGAAATGATTAGGGAAGTAATAAAGGTAAAAGGAATAAGGGAAATAAGGGAATAAGGGGAGGAAAAGGAAGAAAAGGGAATAAACCGGTGGTCCCCTGACATTCCAAAGAGAAAACTCTAGGGAACCCTTTGCCCACTAACTACTATTTTTGAGCACCGTCACTATGGTGCTCCACGTCATACCAGGCATACCGACCAGGAAGTTCTGCCGGGGTCCCTACACCAGGAGCGACTAACGAGAGGAGGGCCGATAGTTACGGTTGGCACTTCTGAAGGGTGACCACCAGTGGTGATGGTTGTTTGGTGAGTATTTTGTTTGGCACTGCTGTGAGTGGACTGAATGTATGAAGTATGGGTGGGGTGGTGTCGGTCAGGATTCATTATTGGGGGTTCCCCTGACATCACCCCCCCTCTAGAATGTGGCATCCCCAACGCATTGATCCCTACAGGCAGGACTGGTGTGCGAGATCTGAAGGTGGATGCTTCTATAGTGCAGATTCGATGCAGGGCACCTAGGTGCCGATGGTAGAAGTCAGCAATGAGGTCGGGGGCCTGGACATTGTTTTCATTTTCCCAAGAATTCTCTTTGTAGCCATAACCCTTCCATTTGATGAGGAATTGCAGCTGGTTTGCTCTCATCCGACTGTTGAGCACTTGTTCGACCTTGAAGTGTTCCTCTTCGTCAACAAGGATTGGTTGTGGTGGAAGGGGCTGTCATCTACCTGGGATGGGGTCAGCCAGAGCTAGGGTAAGTTTGATGACTGGGAAGACTGGGTGAAGATGACTCAAGGCTCTTAGGAGTCGAAGTCGGTATGCATGGGACCCCACTTGTTCTTCGACAAGGTAGGGGCCAAGTCGCCTGTGTGCTAACTTCTTAGATGGCCGATTGGTGCAAATATCATACACCTTGTTGCCTGGCATGAATGTCGGTGTCGGCTGGCATTTGCAGTTGTAATAGGTCACCATGTTGTCTTTCACCTTTACCAGGGCTGCCTTTGCTTCTGAAAGTGCTCCTTCCATCCACTCCTTGAACTCGTTCACAGATTTGAGGTGGGATGGAGGTTGGTACAGCTCAAACCCCATGTGTGGGTATCAGCCCATATCTAACAAGAAGGGGGACTCATGGGTCAAAGAATGAACGTGATTGTTATACTGGAACTTGGCCAGGGGCAAGAGATCATCCTAATCATCTTGCCTCTTGTTGATGAAGAGGCAGAGGTACTGTTCCAGTTCTTGGTTCACCTGTTTGGTTTGACCATCCATCTGTGGGTGGTAGGCTGTGGAGGCTGCCAGGCAAATGCCTAGTAAGTGGTAGAGTTCCCGGGCAAACTTGCGGACAAATTGGACCCCTCGATCGGACACTACCACCCTTGGCAACCCATGTAGCTTCCATACATGGTGTAGGAAGAGCCGCGCTGCTCCAGCTGCCATTACCATCGTGTGAGTCAGTATGAAGTGCGCCCGCTTGGACACTGAGTCCACCATGTTCATCATGGCATTGTACCTGTGTGTGTCGGGGAGTTCTACTATGAAGTCTATGCTTATGGTATCCTACCATGCCTCAGGGATCAGAAGTGGGTGGAGTTCCCCAGCAGGCTGCTGTCTTTGGGCCTTCATCTGCAGGCACAGGTTGCACGTCTTGGTATACTCGCCAATGTACCGAGACATGTGAGGCCACCAATAGTTTTGGGAGATGAGCTCAAGGGTCTTCCAACGGCCAGGGTGCCCGGCTATCTTAGAGTCATGGTGGTGGGCTATGATCTGTTGCCAGAGGCCTCCCACATCTGGGACATATGCCTTGTGTCAGGAACTGTACGCCGGCAAAGCCAACTATTCAATTCAGCCCACTCAGCCCAACTCCGCTCTCGCTCGCCTATCCAACCATATGCCCTCAGCCCACGGACTATATGCACCTTGTGTATCCGTCTTGGCATCACATGCTCCTGTCAAATCACTCCACTCATTTACGTCACATCCCATATGCTCGTTATTCCGTTCCGTCTTCATTTACGTTTAATATCCTTTCATTTACGTTTCATTCCGTTTCCATCTATTCGCTATTACATTCCTTAGGGTAACTCCGTTGGGAATCTGAGTGACACGTTACTCAACAATGTCATGGAGGAGATCATTATTTGGGGCGTAGTATTCTGTTCTCGCTTTTCACGATCCTCGGCTTTCTCATTCTATTATAGGAATCTATTCGACTCCTAATAGATTAGAAAGTAGTATAAAAGGCCTTGTACTATTAGTTCAGTCTTCAGTCAGAAAATCAATCTTGATTTTGACTAAGCTCCTCTGTTCACTTCTGTCTCTTCTGTCTCTCTTCGCTATTACGAAATTTGGGGACCGTATGATCCAAGTGGTCGCAACGCAAGTACGTTGAAGCCAACCCCAACTCCGAACCTCGCCAATAACTTCGCCATTGGGAGAATTAATATATTTATGATTACGTCTTATTCATCATCATAACACCTTGCCTTGGAAGGTCAACAGTCTATCGTCCTCTGCCCATTCAGCCAAAACCAATGATCTTCCTCCTGCTTCTCACAGCTTCCTCACTGCTTCTGTCACCTTGTCCTCTAGCATCCCTTCACCTAGTGCTTTCTTCAGTTCTCGGACAATCCCCCACTCCTCTCCCTCTAGAGCTCCTTCTCGAGTGCCCGTATTGTGAACAGCTCAGGCCGAAGCAAGACTAGGTCGCTATTGTCACCTGTTCCCGATTCATGATCTGACTGATGTGAGAGTGCGTCAGACTTCCCCATCGTTACTCCCGGTTGGTGCCGTAGATCGAAGTTGAAATGCAAGAGGTAGAGGGACCAATGGGCTTGTCACCGGTTCAACTTCTTTAAAGATCAGAAGTACTCTAGATTCTTATGGTTGGTCCAGATTTTGACATGGTGTTCAGCGCCCTCTAAGAAGTATCTCCACTCTTCCAAGGCCTGGATGATCGCAAGCATCTCCTTGTCGTGGATCTCGTAGTTCCTTTCTACTGGGGAGAGGATTTTCGAATAAAAGGCAATGGGGTGCCACTTGCCATCCATCCCCGTGTGACTGCTGCAAAAGGACCGCCCCCATGGCAATGTCAGAGCTATTCACTTCCACTCAGTAAGGGCAAGTATTGTTGGCAAACCCAAGGATGGGCGCTGTTGTGAACTTCGTTTTGAGCCCTTCAAAGGCCGCTTGTTCCATGTCTCCCCACCTCCACTTCACGTCCTTCTTTACGAGTTCAAACAATGGCCTGGTGTGATGCGAGAACCTCTCAATGAACCTCCAATAGAAGTTGGTGAAGCCGAGGAAAGCTTGGACCTCTTTCTGGTTTGATGGGGTTGGCCAACCCATGATGCCTTCTACCTTGACTGGGTCCATCTCTACCTTGCCATGAGATATGATGAGGCCTAAGTATTCGATCCTTGTCTGTTCAAACTCACACTTCTCCAGCCAGAGGTAGAGCATGTGGGCCCTTAATTGTTCAAGGACCTCCCAGATGATCCGTCAATGCTCTTTGAGAGTCTCAGTGAAGATGAGGGTGTTGTCCAGGTACACACATACGTGCCCTTCCATCACAAGGTCCTGAAAGATGTCGTTCATCATAGTCTGGAATGTCATGGGGCTGTTGGTAAGGCTGAAAAACATGACAAGGGGTTTGAAGAGTCCTTGGTTTGTACAGAATGCCACCTTCCACTCATCTCCTTTCTTAATCCGCACATTGTTGAACCCCCATTGCATGTCCAATTTAGTGAAGTACTTGGCCCCCTGAAGTTGCGCAATGAGTTCTGAGATAATAGGGAGGGGGTATTGGTTCTTCACTGTCATCGTGTTGAGCACCTGGTAGTCCTAGACCAGCCGAAGGGAGCGATCCTTTTTCTTAATGAAGAATACAGGGCTGCCCATAGGGGATTTTGAGGGGCGGATATGACCCATGCGGAGGTTTTCCTATAGGAACTCATCCAGTTCTCACTGTTTGCTCAGGGAGAGTGGGTATACCTTGCAAGCCTAGAGTTTTGCACCCAGTTCCAGTTTGATTGCATGGTCCCATGTCCTAAGGACTCTTTCTTGAAGAGATCATTGAAGTCCTGGAGATAAGGTGGGATTGCCCCTTTCTCCCTAGGAGGAGTGCTCCGGAGTGCCCATTCAGCCAGTTGTTGCACGGTTATGGCTGCTGCGATAGTCCCAATTGGGACATTTGGCAGGGCTACAGTCTTGAAAAGCCAATCGCGGAAGCCTTTTGCACTCCGACCACCACCATCGCCTGGGCGCTTAAGGACTCAACCTATATTCCACACAGATACCTGCATACACGCTTCTCTAGACAACCCCATAATACTCCATACACACAAAATAATAGAAAGCTCACAGAGCTACCAGAACACAGCAAAAATGACGGCTCCACCGACAGCCACCACCAACAAAGGGCGTACACCACCCGCAGTTGTGGCGACTCGGTCGGATAATCGACGCTGGCTGCGATCCGACCCTCAGAACACCAGAAGGGATGAGGCAGAACACACGATGGGCGTCCTTGATCCAGTGACAGCGCATGACTTCCTGCTTGCCAAAAAACTCCTGCCAGAACGTCAGGTGATCACGTACTACAATCTGGCCATGGCACTACTTCACCTTGCAGAGTCCCAGACAATGTCTAAAACACTAGAGGAAGGTATGAGAGCAATTTCAGCCCTACTCACTGATCTAGTGGACCGCTCTATGGCTTCCACTGTGGCGACTGCCGTCAATGAGCATATACAGGGAATTATGGACCCCATTTTGAAGAAAATTGAAGATGCCACAGCAACAATTAGAGACTCAACAAATAGCCTAGCAGGAACGGTGGAGGAGCTGAGACAGGAAAGTGATGGAACCACGCAGCGAATAGTTGATGCGGTGACAGCCCAGATACCGGTGCACCACACCATGAGCGACGATAGCGGCGGAGACTCTAGTGGTGTGTCACAGTGCCCGACATACGCTGCAGCTGCCGGATGGGGTTACGATGCAAGGGTGAGGGCAAGAGAGGGGGTGAAGCTCCGACAGGTCCTGATTGATGCAGGGGAGCCAGGAATGCGGATTTTAGAAGAGATGGGCAGCATAGAGCTGGTGAAACGGGCTAATGAAATCCTGCAGGAAATGGATGCGACCACTGACCACAGTGTTGTAAGCGCAAGGCGGCTAAACAACGGTGGGGTCCTCCTTGAGTTCGGGAGAGAGGATTCAGCCAAATGGATCAATGAAGCACAGCACCAGATCCAGTTCACAGCCAAGCTTGCTCCCGATGCCAGAATGAAGACTCGCCTATTCCCAATTATGCTACAATTTATCCCGCTTCATTTTGGCCTGGACAGAGAGGAGGAACTGCGGGCAGTGGAGGGCTGCAACAAGCTCCCATGTGGAGCCATCGACAAAGCAAGGTGGCTCAAACCAGTACATTGCCGATCTGCGAATCAGACCTGTGGTCATGCGCTGGTCACCTTCACAAGCCCAGAAGTGGCCAACAAAGCTCTTATGGATGGTCTAATAATCTGCCAGAAGCGCGTATATGTGGAAAAATGCAAGAAAGAGCCTACACGCTGCCTCAAGTGCCAAGGCTGGAATCATCTATCATACATGTGCCTACAACAGTACGACACCTGCGGCACATGTGGTGATCAGCACAGGATGCTGGCCTGCACTCAGCCGGGAAAGCTGTGCTGCGTGTCCTGCAAGTCAGAGGGCCATGCTAGCTAGGACAGAACATGCCCTATGTTTGTCCGCAGATGTGAAGAGATCAATTCCAGGCTCCTCGAGAATCAAATGCCATACTTCCCTATGGAAGAGCCATGGACGCATGTGTCACAGCCACCAAAGCTTACACCCCTATCAAACTGGACGACAACAGTTCAGAACGCCAATGCCAACAACGAGTGGCGGACGATCTCACACCGCAAAGGTAAGTATAAGCAGATGACAATTCCCTTCCAGCATGCCCAGCCAGTGGAGTCTGGGAGCAGCCAAGCATATCCAGCACCCCCATCTCAGAGGGCTAGTCCAGCCACATTTCCCAATAGCCTAGAAATACACCCCACCACTCGCTGGGGTGACACTAACAGTGACACTGGGCTGCCCTCTATGGGCCGAAACTAATGCCTTACACTCTAGAACCAACGCCAAAGAGACTGAGAATTTACCAACAAAATCTCAACAAATCCAATCAAGCCCAATACGACCTCATCAACTGGGCCATATATAAAAACTGGGACGTCATCCTCTTGCAGGAACCCTACATAGATGCTTTGGGTAATACTAAAGCAAACCACAACTGGCGCGTAATCTATCCTACATCCCATTTAGCTGACACCTCTACCAAAAGATCAGTTATACTAGTGAATGCAGACCTAGATACAAATACGTGGTCACAAGTCTCATTCAAGGGGACGAACGATATCACGGCAATCCAGATTAAGCATAACAAAGGTAGGATTACAATTTTTAATATTTACAATGACTGTGCGCACTCGGACACTCTACGTACACTCGACCACTTCATCAATGTAGAGCGGCATAACATCATCCAACATGAGACCGACTCAATGTTATGGTGTGGGGATTTCAACCGACACCACCCCATGTGGGACGAAGAGCGGAACCACTACCTTTTCACAGCAGCAGCAACCAGGGATGTGGAGGAACTAATATCTCTAATAGCGGACTATAATATGGTAATGGCATTACCAAAACGCACCCCAATACTACAATCTATGGCTACCAAGAACTGGACAAGAGTTGATAATACCTTCTGTACAGATAACATAGTAGAAGCGATAATCGCGTGCGACACAAACCCTAGCCTGAGAGGGCTCGGCACAGACCATGTGCCTATTCTCACAGTGTTAGACTTGGAGACCAAACTCAACCCACTAATGCCGTTTCGGAACTTTAGAATGGTTGACTGGTCACAGTTCAGAGAGGAGCTGGCTGTACAGCTAGGGCATGTTGCAGGACCAACCGAACTTAATACAATTGAGGAGTTCGACGCTGCTGTCACAGATCTAACTACTGCCATCCAAAACACAATAGAAACAACGGTTCCACTCTCAAAACCAGTGCCACATTCTTGCAGGTGGTGGAACAGAGAGCTAATGACTCTAAAAAAGGCTAAGAATAGATCAAATAACATGTCATACATATATCGAGCAATCTCTGACCACCCTTCTCATCAGGAACATCGCAATATCAGCAAAGAATATGGACTAGCCATAAAAAGGGCCAAGGCTCAGCACTGGATAGACTATCTGGAGGACCTCAATGACCACATGCTGTGGATGGCTAACAAATACCTGACAAACCCAGCGACGGATGGAGGCAAATCTAGGATACCCTCATTGAAAGCTACTAATGCCGATGGCACAGAGCAGATAGCAGAGACTAATGAGGATAAGAGCAATCTCTTAACGGCTACCTTCTGTTGGGTGCAAACTTGCATCTCACCCCTGAGAGACCAATCTCAATATATTGTATTTATATA
>QLPI01001083.1:0-13988 GCA_003314275.1 Chroogomphus rutilus
CCACGGGGACCACTTGGCTGAACCTATTCAATCAAGTTATATAACAACAATGTCGGTCTCGCCTAGACGCGAATCTACGGAACCCTCGCCTTCCAATTCACACTCAAGAAAGGGATTGCCAACGGGAAATATAAAGGAGAGGAGCTGCCAAGTCAAAGTAATAGAACAACAATCAAGGCAATCATGAGACTCCTGCCAACCGGAACAGCATACGAACGGGGAGGAGGGCTCATAAAAACCACACCACCCAAAGACGCTAAAGGCTACAGAGGCGGGCCTGACCAGCCCGCAGGTTTCAGCCCCTAGGCACAAGCACAGTATTGCACGGAGTCCCTGAGGGGCATAGGCACTTGTCCACACATATATCACGGAAATCCTCGGCCTACGCCAAGAAAGGTGGAAGGCCGCCATGCATTCCAAAAGGGGGACGAACAGGCTTTAAGGACAGAACAGGGAACCCTGAACTCTCCGTCAAAGCCAATCCACCCCGGAAGGGATAAAAAGAAGCGTGCTTGGGAGTTGGAAAAATCGAATCGTCCAGGCCAACAGCCCTAGCACCAGCTCTGGCTGTGGCCGCAGGAAAATTGTTAGATCTGTATCAGAAGTTGGTCAATTATTTTAAATCTCACTATATCCCAATGATATACCACTGAGAAGGGTGCTTCCAGTTTTGAGACAACCTTTCTGTGAAGTATCACACAAAGGATACTCAATGTGGCTATCCTTCAAATCGGTCTCGTGAATGCAACAGGAAATTGTGATGGCGGGTGAATTAATTCTTTTGTAGGGCATAGGAGTAGAGATAATAAAAATCGAGGTAATGTTATCTTATAATACTCCTTAATGTATTGACATAGCTCTGGATCTTGAGTATTGAAAAACCTGTCCCTTTCTTAGTATGGGTTACAATAATTGAAATATAATCAAATCGAATATCTACAACGAATCATCAGCTGGCACAATATTTTTATCTGTCTCAAAATTTTTAAAGAATCAGCCTGGGCTCGGAGTCATCCATTCCAACATATCTCTAAACTTGTTCAACCGCATCTGTAGGCAATATTAAAACATCATAAAGAACTGACAATCCCAGAACTGAGAATAGCGCTTACCCGAATTTTGAGATGCTGCAGGAGGCGTGTCCTCCAACTCTCTTAAATTCCTGCGGCCCAAGGAAACTCATCGGGATCAATGCGATCTGTATTTGAAGCAAAACCATCCTCCGTCTCTATTTCGTTTGACGTGTGGATTCCGGTCTCAAGTGATTCGGTCACCTTCCGGTCGCCGAATTCATCCATGATGGCGTCGTGTATGCGTCGCGTAGCTGCATGAAAGCTACTCACGGGATGGATGGAAGAAGGGGTACTGCTGTTGAGATGTGAATTCCTCTCCAAGAGGCCCAAATGCAGGCGACAAATAATAATGGCAGACAAGCTACATGTAATATCAGTGAAGTGACAGGCAGGAATATTTGCACTGCGGGACTCGGACCTGTATTGCATAGGAAGAAGGATATTGCAAATGCTAGTCTGTTGAAATTTGATTACAATGTATCTTTAAGCAGTTGTGGTAAATATTCACTCTTAAGACCTGTCGTAATCACTGCTCAGACAATTGTAGACAAGAGGTAATCGAGGAATACCTTTGTTATGATAGTGGATGTCAGTGTTACTGTGAGCACAAATCTGAATGAGGGTTAGACTATGTAATTTGGGATAACAACAGTCATAAAACAGGTACCCGTATCGCAGCACACCTTTATAATAATAATCAGTCATGATAAACTACATAATTTGTATACATACCTTGCTTTGTGAGAACTTGGATTAATGACTTCGTGTGGAATGCTTGAAGCTCTCTTAACTCTCTCAAGTCCCCCAGGAAATTGAAAAGTGTGACTGCAACTACTACTGTGTCAAAAAGAATGAGGAGTATACTAGTTATATTGGTTGCTAGATATGCATAAGCAGAAAAACAGAAATGAAGAGAGGCTAGCCTTACCCCTGAAAATTATGTGAATGGGCATGTGACGGAAAACAAGATTTATCACTTACAAGACTACAATGTTCACCTGTGCATCGGATTGCATGCAACTATCTATTGCTGAAATAAACTGTGGAGTGCCGTACAAGTTTTAGCGGTCACAACAAAGTGAGTGGATGTAGTATATACCAAGGTGCATCCCAAGGCGCCAATATACAACGGCCCAAGCACCAAAATGGTCACTTTATTGAGCCTGGAAATGGCATATGCCCGTGCCATCAATAGCCCTGGTAGAATGCATACATGAAATTTGTGAATGGAGAATGAGAGCTTTTGTCACCTTGAATTCCTATAAGGGGTAGATGGCCCACAGCATCATAAAAGTGAACTAAGTCATCACAAATACTGTTTTGACATGAGATGCTGCATCAAAAATGATGAGAGTCTTACTAGATCCGTATGTATGTTAACTCTGCGCAATCAATGGTACGGAACCACTCACCTTGATAGCTTGATTTGGGAGACCCTCGATTATTGATGTCGTCACCAAGCCCACAATGGGTGCATAGCGTGCCAACAAGTAGAATACCGATCCTAATCTGAACCTTTTCTTCCAGATATGCTGTCTTTCATAAGGGAGCATGAGGAGTGCGTCGTATACGAGAAGTGCTATTTCAAGCGGTTAGACGACAACAAGGCCGGACATAAGATTATTCCTGAACTTACTGAGGGCCGCGTTCTCGACATAGCCGAAAGCCAAACTTTCCGGATTATAAACTTGGGACTCGAAACTGGACAATGTAGGTACTCACAAGTCTGACGCCTGCTGGACGAAGACTTGATTACTCTCTTGAGACGACATTTGTGAATTTTGAGAAGGACCAGAGTGGGAGTTGGAGTTGGAGGCTAATGGATCAATTGAGTAGAAAAAAAACGTGCCCTTATAAGATTCATAGCTAGGCGGCGAGAAGTATTATAACTTCTTTTTCGACGAACCAAGACCTCCAGAGAATTTTATGACAAGCCAGTGCCAAACAACATCGCGTATGACCGATTTAAAAATGGACCATAAGCATCATTCTCTGCTCTCGAAGGTCCATAATCGATCGTTCTATAGGTCGAGAACAACAATTAATTAGTCCGTCATACAAAACATGGTCACTATTTCATATACGTCGTGGAATTGATATCAACGAAGAAGATAGAAGAACTTCTCAGATGTGTATCAGAAGTTTGTCAATTTGAATGATTCTTGGTACACAGCCTGCTTCACAGATTTACTGGTGCGGTAATAACTCACCACCAACATCCGGGACTGACTCCTAGCTAGTACAACCAGCTATAACTCACCACAAACTCGCCTAACAGATTCTGGGTTAATCGTATTTTTCCGAGGAGCTCAAAGACGTCTAAACTCTGGAAGGTTAAAGCATAAGAAAACACACTAGAGTAAAACCACAGCAGCAAAAATCTTATTCTGGGGATCAGGGTGGATCGGCGGTACCCGTGTTGCCGCTGGCCCACAGCCTCAGATCGATTAACATCGATGTGCCGTGCAAAGTCAATGAAAATTCTTCAACTTCGCGCAATTTTCAAAGTCTCACCAGAACCCAAGATGTTATCGACGAGAATTTACTACTGAGAGGGTGCTTCATGAGACAAACTTTCTGTGCAGTACCACAAGTACCATGTGGCTGGTCTTCAAATGGGTGGTATCTATAACTCATGAATGAAAAAGAAAATCGTGATGGCAGATGAATTAATCTATGTGCTAACCATAACTCTGAATCTTGATTATTAAAAAACACTGACAGTTCCATCATTATGATTCTTCCAGTAAACGTTTTGGAGACATGTCACGCTACAGCTGTAATATAAATTAAAAAAAAATTAATCTACAAAATCTTGAGCTAAAATTGAGCTTGACTGAAATCTGTATCAAGGAAGTCTACTATACTGTAAATCATTACATTATGAAATCTTATGGTAAAAAAAGTATATGGCTCAAACAATAGTACATCAATTAGTCACTAGGTATTATACTTGAAGGTATCACCAACCATCCGAGTAATCCCACATGTTGTTGCATTTGTCAATGGCTCCACATTCAGGATAGCTAGTGGGTGGTCTGGATAATCACCAGTAATAAGGGCCTGTTCTAACCTGAAGGATAGAAGGATTCCCCAGCACTGTGTTTGGGATACTGTTCATAGCTTTTATTATATCCATCTTCATTTTGTCATGCTATAAATAACATCAGTATATGATTAGACACCAGAGTGTACCCACACACCTTTGTATCAGTGAGAGGTGTCACTATTCCAATGGTGTGGTTCACCCCTATGGCTGAAAGATCTTTGGCCACACACTTTGCCTGCAACAGCACCCAGACATGCCTCTCATCCTCTAACTCCAGCAACATGTGATCTAGTCCCATATGGTTGTTTGGTAGAAATATAGGGACATATTGTTTGTCCTGTAACCAGTTAACCACATCATGATCATCTCTATTATCAGAGCCAGTTGCCATACAACCACTAGCAACTCCTGGATGAATTCAGGAAAATACATGGCCCTGGTTCTGGTCGAGTGAGAGAGTGACAAGGTGAGCTTCTTGAGTTGCCCAGTCTGGAACAGGAGACATGAATGTAAAAATATCTGTCAGTACAACAGCTGTCTGGAATGTTGTATACAGGTAGAATGTGACAATGTCTTCAAACATGTACCCTTGTTGCTGAGGGCAAGGAGAATTTCTGAGAGAAATTGACAGGTGGTCATGGAGTGTTGTCCCATCTTGCTCTAGCCATCGCACAAGGGAGAGCAAGGAAAGCTTCTCATTGATAATGACACTTTCCATCTGGAACCTTGCAAACCCAAATTTAACCCACTGCCTGTCGAGGGGTCTTTGTGGCTGCCCAACCTGTCAAATACTGAAAGACAATGGTAGCAGCCTCATTGATGAGGCATTTGTCTGAATGAAGAATATTTAGTAAATGAGATGAATATATGTTGGAAGATGTTCACAATTTGCAAGTTGCTTGGGATTGTATATGGGTCTTACTGTGATGGGAGAGGTTTCAGTGGGTTTGGCATCATGCAGGAACTGTGGCCCATCAACCAGACAGTATCCTGTGAAATTATGGACAAAGGCATCCAACAGTTTGTGGGGGGATTATTAGGAACCATTGCACCAGCATGCCCAACTATTCAATTCAGCCCTTCAGCCAAACTCTGCACTCACTTACCTATTCATCCATATGCCCTCAGCCCTCAAATTCTATGCACCTTGTGTATCCATCTTGGCATCACATGTACCTGTCAATATGCTCCACTCATTTACATCAATCCCCATATGCTCACAAATCCATTTTCACTTCATTTACATTTAATACTTTCTTCATTATTTTCCGCTCCACTTTCCTTATTCACAATTACATTCTATCTCTGATATCCAATCTGTTACCATGTTCCTTATAGGGTAACTCCACTGGGAATCGGGGTGACATGTAGGGAATGGCACGGATCACCCACGGGTCAAATGTGGGTGACCCACACCCAACCCATGGGAAACCTGAACCCGTCAACCCATGGGTTTTTTCCCATGGGTCGATGGGTCTCAGGTATGTGCTGCACCCACATGCAATACATCACATATGTCGCATATGTGGTGGTGCATGCATGTACGGGTGTTGCATATGTCGTGTACGTGGCGGTGCATGCATGTATGGGCCTTGTGTACAGGTGTTGTGTACATCGCATTCATCATGGCACATGTACGTACATTGTGTACATTGTGTTCATGGTGTCATGTGCACATACGGTGTGTTCATTGCATTCGGGGTGTCACTTTCATGTCGGTGCATGCGCATATGCATAAGTCATGTTTGTATTGGAGTTGACACCCTGGGTTGGGCCCGGGTCACGGGTGCTCACAGCTTGACCCACACCCACACCCAAGGACACCTCACCCAGTGACCCATGCAGGTTGGCCTGACCCATGCATTTCCCTAGTAACACGTCACCCCTCAATGTCATGGAGGAGATCAAGATTGGGACATAGTATTCTGTTCTTGCTTTTCACGATCCTCAGAGTTTCTTATCTATTATAGGAATCTAGTCGACTCCTGGTAGATTTGAAAGTAGTATAATAGAACCACCAGGAGGTGATTCCCCAGATGATAGCAATGAGAAGTATGGCCATTGGTTGCATAGATGCCAAAGGGATAGTCCAGGAAGGGGGGATCAAGCAAAAGGACAGTTAGCAGGAAGAACAATGAACAAAATAAATGAAGAGGCTTACTTTGATGCCAAACTCCATCCAGAGATTGTTCCTGAGTGGGATGGAGATCCTGATGCCCTAGCTCAGCGGTTAATAAAGGTCAACCTCATTGCTGAGAGGTCAATTACCATACATAGGCAACTAGGGGAGCTCGTCCCACTCTAGTTGTGTGTCAGGCCTCGGTACTGCTGATGGTGCTGTCGGAACCGGCCAAGTCCTGCAGGCCAGTTGGGGTGGCTTGGCTTCAACATACTTGTGCGTGCCACTAACTTGTAACAAGAACAGATACTCAGGCGGATGCCAAGGGTGTCGGCCCAAGTAAGGACTTCTGAACAGAAGGAAGAGAGTAAGGAGGTGTAAACCTAGTTGATACTCAGACTGAGGAACTATGTACATGCATCCACTACTTATATAGGCTGAGAGGCAGAATGTGGAATAATGGTGGCATAAGACATGGAAAAAAGAATAAGGTATGAAGACCATATGGAGGTATAGTCCACAGCAATTAGAATAGAATAATGAGAGAGTAAGACAATGAAATATAAGCGGTGAGATTGTGGGAAAGAAATAGAACAATAAGGAATGGCTGAGAATAAAACAATAGGGCCGCAAGTAAGTGGCAGAGAATAGTGAACGTCCCATGGGTAAGCAAGTGAGGGGGAAAGAAAAAGAGTGTAGGGATGATAAAGAATAGGGGTTGGGGAAAAGGATAATGAACCAGGTGATAAACTGGGTGTACTGAACCAAAACCATATGCCATGGGATGATATGAGTAAGGGTTGGTTGGTTGGTACTGCCAAATAAGTCAAAGCACGATGTGTGGTTGTGACATTGTGCAGAAATGCAGAGAAGTGGTTCTTCTCGCTGCCAATGAGCTATAGAAAGCAAGCTACAGTTAGTTGGAAGACTATGAAGGAGGCAATAACCACTTACTACATGAATCACATATGGCTCAACTGCCAGAAACCATGCACGAACCATGCATCATACAGGGAATCTGGACACTCACATGAGACCCCAGCAAGTACTTTGTTCACAAGGTGGAACTGCTGTACTTGGTAAACAAGATGTCAGATAGAAAATTAATAATGGAATATGGCCAGCACACCTGCATTTTGGCATATAGTGATCGATGCCCAGCAATGTCTGACCATAGTAGAGTTCCAGTCAGCCATTAAGTATTATGAGGAAACACTGACATATGCACCTTTTACCCCCTCTAATGACCTCAAGTGACATTTGTGGATCCTGGAGATGAGCATGACCAATTAAAAAGGGCAATGGCATAATTGGGAGATGATATGTTGAGTTGTGATCTAAAGCACCGGCACCTCAGGTGCCCAAATGTACCGTGACTCACAGTCACATTTAGCAGGAGATTTGCCTGGGCTACCACCACCTAAGTTCCCTAGAGAGAACAATAATATTTCTAAAAGAGCTATCCCTGAAGAAAAGGGAGCTAGAGGATGTAAATATTATGGGAGCCGTAAACACTGGGATAAGGAATGCAAGCATGCATATACCCAGACCAACAAAAAATTCCACAAAATAAATTCCAAACTAGCTACAGGGGAAATAGAGGATGCCCGAGCTCAAGAGGAATATGATAATATTTATGAACAGTTGATCATGGAAGAAACTGACCTGGATGATGAACAAGCCCAAGTTTATCAAACAATTGCTGAAATTTCTGAAAAAATCCCTGACACACAGGAAGCTCCAGGAGACCTCCCTGAAGCACATTGTAATGTCATTAGGCCCTTAATCCACAAGCTAAAGAATACATCTGGGCTGGGGGGATCAGAAATTCACCCAGAATCACTTTCTTCTCCACCAACTTCTCCTCCTCCTGAACCTGACAATAAAATTTCTAATAAATCATCTACAAATCGCAGGGAAAAGAGGAAACTAATAAAAGAAGCTGGAAAGACTACTTCATTACTGGTAATATCCAAGATTGCTAACCTTGCTCCTAATGCACTGTTGAAATTGAAAAAACACATATCCAGACCAGCTGGATATGCCTTCCTGGGAACCAATGCCACTACTACTAAAGTTTGGCTTGGGGAATATGGAATAAACCAACAGAATCTCATTGCTGACTCTGTATCAGACATCACTCTAATTTCCCAAAGTGCTCTGTCAAAAAAGGACAATCCACTCAAGATCAAAACTAGACAGAAAATCAATTTGATTCAAGTCACTGGGACATCAAAAATATCTGGATATGTAAACCTGCCCATCATTTTTGAAACTGATGCTGGACCAGTCCAGATTGATGTGGAAGCTTATGTGGTCAAAGGAATGTCCACACCTGTGATCCTAGGAAATAACTTTGCAGATCAATATTCCATATCCATTATCAGAGAGAAATCTTCCACTTATCTGTTATTTGGGAATTCAGGGAGATGTACCATTATACAGAATTCTGTTGAAGCTACCTTGCAGGGAGATGATAGGCATGCATTTAAAATTAGGACCATTCCAAACTTGCCATCACTTCTGGCCAAGTTTAAGGCTCACAGACATGCCAAAAACCTCAGAAAACAAATCAGAGGCAGGATTCTTGACTCAAATGTCAGAGCATCTCGAGAAATTTGTATTCCATCCCAATCAGCAATCTTAGCCCTGTTAATGTATATTTTCTGGGGAATTCTGGACATGTCTTTGTGGAAAAGATAATCCACTCTAACAAAGGCCCAGAAGATTGTTATGGAATTACAGACTCAATAATTTTTAGAGATAATCCACAACTCTATGTGTGCAATTTCTCCCAAGGACCAGTCATAATCCATCAAGGTCAATTGCTGGGTTATGCCCAGAATCCCACTTCCTGGTTGGAAATTTCCAAAGGAAGCCCAGAGCAGGTTGAACAATTGCAAAAACATGCTCACCTGATCAAGGCTGTCACTGAGAAGTGGGGAATTAAGAAAGAAGAGTGCATATATCCAGGTCCAGACAACCCTGAAGAAGAAACTGTGCCTGGAGGACCCAAAACTCAAGAATTACCTGCAGAAATTATTCCGACCACACAGTTGATCAATAAACTGGACTTCTCACATGATCTGAGTCCTAGCCAAAGAAAGGACCTAGAAAAAGTAGTTCTCAAGAACAAGGATGCCTTTGGAATTGATGGGCACCTAGGGAATTAAAATGCCAGGGTTGAGATCAGTTTAAGGCCAGAAGCTAAGGAAATATCTTTTCCTCCTTATAATACTTCCCCTGCAAAAAGAGAAATCATTGATAAACAGATAGATGCATGGATCAAGCTAGAAGTCATTGAACCATCCAAGAGCCCATGGGGATTCCCTGTGTTGATCGTTTACAGGTCAGGAAAACCCAGGATGTGCATTGACTATAGGAAACTCAATGAAAGAGTTATCCCTGATGAGTTTCCATTGCCTAGGCAAGATACCATTCTCAAGGCCCTCACTGGATCCAATTGGCTGACTACCCTGGATGCTCTTTCAAGATTTACCCAACTAGAGATGGCTGATGAGGCCAAGGAAAAAACAGCATTCTGGACTCACAGAGGTATTTACCAATTCATGAGAATGCCCTTTGGTTACAGAAATGGCCCAGCCATTTTCCAAAGAGTAATGCAAAACATCCTAGCCTCATACCTATGGATTTTTGCCTTGGTCTATATTGATGACTTTGTGATTTATTTAAAAATATTTGAAGATCACTTAAATCACTTGGATCAAGTATTTAATGCAGTCAGTGAATCAGGAATTACATTATCTCCACCAAAATGTCATTTGGCATACCAGTCACTCCTCCTCCTAGGACAGAAAGTGTCCAGACTTGGACTTTCCACTCATAAGGAAAAAGTGGATGCTATATTAGATTTAGAAGAACCAAGGAATTTACATGAACTACAGACTTTCTTAGGAATGATGGTCTATTTTGCAACATACATACCTTTTTATGCCTGGCTAGTGGCCCCCTTGTTTGAGTTGTTGAAAAAGGACACTAAATGGGAATGGGGGAAACTCAGCAAGAAGCCTTTAGGCTGTCAAAGAAAGCTCTGGTTAGCTCACCAGTTTTTCATATGCTGTGCTAGGCCTGGGTTACAGGATTTATTCTGATGCCTGTGATGTGGGCATAGCAGCCTGAAGAAGTGACATGGGATATGGATTTTGAAGAAACTACTGTCAAGGTAGAAAGGGTTATTGTATATTGGTCAAGGACACTTAAACCAGCTGAAAGAAACTACTCACCTACTGAAAGAGAAGCCCTAGCTCTGAGAGATGGATTGGTGAAGTCTCAGCCTTACATTTAGGGAGAGAAGATCACTGCTGTGACAGACCATGCAGCCTTAGTCTGGAGCAGGACCTTTTAAAATGTAAACAGGAGATTACTTACTTGGGGAACTGTATTTGCAGCTTATCTGGATCTCCAGGTAGTACATAGAGCTGGAAGAGTCCATTCAAATGTGGACCCTATCTCCCAACTCAGGAGAAGAGTTCCATACCAAGAAGGACCTGTGCAAGATGGATCAATACATACCATTTTCAACTCGGATCAAGAATTTCTTATGGATTTTTACAAAGAAATATCTCCCCAATTTGAGGCCAGAACACTCCAGTTAATGGCCAGATTTGAAGAAGAGAATGAAAAACTAGAAATCAGAACACTGATGACTAGTGTGGAAGCTGAAACTCACCAAAAAACATCTCTGGTACCATTCCAGAACCTTCAACCTGGTTACTGCCATTCATCCTAAGGAAACAGAGGATTTTGTTCATCGATATGACTCAGACCCTTATTTCTCAAAGGTACAAACCAGGCTGAGAAAGGAGGCCAGCTGGAACAAAGTTCAGCAACCTTTATCTTCTGAGAGAGAAGATGGACTCATCTTCTTTGAAGATTTGAATGAAAACTTAAGATTGTGTGTGTGTCAGGAACCATATGCTGGCATGCCCGATTATTCATTTCAGCCTGCTCAGCCCATCTCTACACTTGCTCACCTATTCAACTATACACCCTCAGCCCAAGGACTATATACACCTTGTGTATCCATCTTGGCATCACATGTTCCTGTCAATTCACTCATTTCATTTACGTCACATTCCATATGCTCGCTATTCCATTCTGTCTTCATTTACATCAATATCCTTTCATTTACGTTCCACTCCACTTTCATTTATTTGCAATTCCACTCAGTCTCTTATATCCAATTTGCTATTACATTCCTTAGGATAACTCCATTGGGAATCGGAGTGACACATCACTCCCCAATGTCACTGGGGAGATCATTATTTGGGAGATAGTATTTCTGTTCTCACTTTTCACGATCCTCAGCTTTCTTATTCTATTATAGGAATCTAGTCAACTCCTAGTAGATTTGAAAGTAGTATAAAGATCTTAAAGATCTTGTACTTCAGTAGTTTAGTCCTTAGTCAGATAATCAACCTTGATTTTCTACTAGCTAATTCTCTGTCTTGCCTTTCTGAAATTAGGGACAGTGCAACCCGGTGGGCGCAACACACAAGTTGAAGCCATACCCTGCCCTGAACCTCGCTATTGATTTATCTTTAGGAGATTTTATGTTAATTACAATTATGTCATTCCTTCACATGTTAAGTCCGCGTGTCAGGTGCTTAGCTAGTACTTCCGAAGGGGATATCCGGGCTAGCACAAAGGTCCGTATCGGGACCGAGGATCGGACGGAAGTCGGACGGACTACGGACGGGGACGGAGGCACCGGGAACTTAGGGTAGGTCGCGGAATAGTTCAATCCGGTCACTGAGGTGTTCGAGGTCGAAGGGACTTGGCTTCAACTTATGTGTTGCGCCCTCCTCGATCGTCTGTCCCTAATTTCGGAAAGGGAGGCGGGAGTTTACCGGAAATGAATCGGAAACTGGTGGGAGACTAAATCGATATTCGTACTAGCGAACAGTCCAGTCGACTGTGAGACTATATACATGTAACGCTCTTTGTACTATCTTTAGCCGGTCATAAAACAAGGAGGAAGGTAGTACAAGGGGTTAATGGTGAGGAAGAACAAGGGTGTAAGGTACGCGATAGTCTTGCGCGTCGGTTATCAAAGTATTGAGTCCTCGGTCGGGAGCGGACTCGGGAACAGTGTCTCGGTCGTGGTGTCTCGGACGGGCGTGACGGGGACGGGATCCACGGAAAAGGTCTTTCGTCCTTTTCGGTCGGAAGGTCTCGGAAGCGGGTGGTTGTGGGGGTTAGTGTGGGTTTGTTGAGGGTATGGGCTATAACATCACATCATAACAGTGTGCCAAAGAGTCAGCAAGCAAAAGTCATGAGTGAAACACATGACGAACATGGAGAAGCTGCCCACACAGGTTACCATAGAACATACAACCACTTGGCTGTGTAAAGCCCACAATACCATGCTCTGATTTACTCGGCAGTACCAACCAACCAACCCTTACACATATCATCCCTCACCGGTGTGTGGCCTCGGCTCGGTACATTCAGTTCATCATTTGGTTCATTATCTCTATCCCACCATCCTATTCTTCATCATTCTTTTATTCCCTGTCCTTCCCCTTGCCTGTTTACCCTCAGGACTGTTGTGACGAACGGTGGAAGGAATGGAGAAGGGAGTGAGGGATGAGAAAAGAACCAAAAACATACATGCATATAAATTCTGTACAAATCTGGAGAGAATAGTGTAAAGCTAATGTAGGGAAGATGTATTAGTGAACATGCAGTGGAAAGTAGTACAAGAACACGGACTTACTAGTAGTTACCGTGCGAGGGACTCAAACCGGCGGCGACTTAGATACTAAGCGCCCGGATGATCAGGAGATACAAGGGCCAGAGGAGCCGAAATATATGGAATGCAGAAGGAGACGAAGGGAAAACAGATAGGAGGGGATAGAAGGAACATAGGGGAAGAGACTCACATGTAAAGGAACAAGAACTGAGGGAACCGGGACACATATATGCAGTCACCGAGGACAGATGACTGAGAAACAGAAGAATGAGACACGAGACATAGCCCAGAGAGGCGATAAATGTTGCAGACAGGAAGGGGACAAAGGGAGAAGGCATTCTATTCAAATGGCACCACTGATAGGTGTCACATTCCTATGAAGATTCCATCGGGGCAGCCCACAGTGGGCCGGCCCTGCATATGCTCCACAAAATCCGTTAATTACGGATCATATTCTAGTTACATGATCTACTTGTATAAAGAGAAAGTAGTTACAACGAATACTACCAGTCTCTCATACCGAAAACCCCCCGTACTTATATCTGATATCTACTCGACGTACTCACGTGACGTCAATCCGCATTGGGTCAAAACATCACTCGTCGTCATTCAAGGCTGCGGACCCAGCGGGGATAATCATATAGGTACTATACATCGCACTCACGTCTGTATTAACATATTTCACTGTTGTGGACCATCCACAACCAACCTACACGACCTACGGTCACATCGCCGCCAGCTCCTCGGACCAGCGCTTATACACGATCGGCCGCCGTGCGTCGTCCGCGTAATAGCATATATTCACATAGAATATTAGCTACACATCCTTTAGCTACAGACCTTTGTACTGCAATAGCTAGTCCATCCATCAATCATTATCCCCCATCACAGTAATTAAGAAGGACACTCACTATTTGTTGTCACTTGGCAGTTGCACTATTGTTTTATGTTCAGGCCACTCTCCATTGTTCTATTTTCACTCACTCTTTTGTTCTCAGTCATATTTCATTGTTCTATTATCATCCACATTCC
>QLPI01001083.1:14297-32987 GCA_003314275.1 Chroogomphus rutilus
TTTACCTGGGCCAACACTCTCGGCACTCTCCCGGGTATCCCTCTGTCCTAAATCGGTGGCATGCATGGGAAGTAGGGCGCAACGCATGAGCACGTTGAAGCCATGCCACTATTTCCGGCCTGCAGGACTTGGCCACTCCTCGGCATTCCCGGAGCCTGACAGGCTGCCACTTAATAATGGCCATGAATGAGTAGAGACATCAAAAAGTTTTTAGTCAGTTGTGATATATGTCAAAAGGCCAAATCCAAATGACACACACCTATGGGACTGTTGCAACCAATCCCAATACCTGGACAACCCTTTGAGGTGGTGACCATGGACTTCATCACAGAACGGCCGGTTAGCAATGGTTATGATTGTCTCCTTGTAATCATAGACAAACTCACCAAATATGTTACTGTGGTCCCTACTACAGTGGATATTGATGAGAAATAAGTTGCTGATCTATTTTTCAAAAAAATAGTTAGCATACAGTACTCATAGTAATTAACTCTTAAATAACAAGATCCTCAAGTCCCAGGAAAAACCTCAAAAACATATACTTTTCGGCTATCTCTATTTGGACCCACAAAGAACCACAACTGGATATCAATTACTTAATATATGGAAAATGGCACCAATTTCCTGGATCAAGTTCTCAGACCAACCTGTACAACAAATTCCTGGGATTATATAATAAATATTCCATAAAGGTCAGCCCAGAAGCATGGCTCAACTACTATTAATATTTTGTGACTTGACCAGTCACAAAACTACAAGCTGTGGGAATATTCTTTTCTTTTTATTATTAGTGACTATAAGGGTGACACAGTGACTTCTAGGGAATTCCAGGACCTTCCATTCCTTTCTGTAACACTCCACTAATTTCCAGAAGGTCTTGCCTTATTAGGGAGTTACATAATCAGCTTAGAATTAGTATATATAGAGACTAGTTCTGTAGCGTAAAAGTAACTTAACAATCAATCTTACTATCACCTATAATCAATCGGATTATCTAGTGCATCAAGCACCCTTAGGTACATTGATCCGAAGGTCAGTGCCACTCAATCCCAGTACGTTGGTCCAAAGGCTAGTGCCACTTTCTCATAGGTACGTTGATCCAAAGGTCAGTGCTTGATAAAGGGTTCTTGGTTAAAACATAGAAGGTATGCAAAAATATAGTAAAAGAACTAAATCAGATTTATAGACATCTGTGGAAATCATCCTAGGCAAGGGTAGAATAATAGTTCACAAACATAAACTATTATTCTTACAGGTAATTGAAAAGGCACCTACCAATGCCCCCTCTAAACAATTCTTTTTGGACACAAACCCAGACAGGCAACCACTTGCCATCATCTTGTCGGAGAACTTGATTAGGCTTTCTTTACACCAAAGTTTTGTCACGGTTCTTGGGTTACCTCATTTATGGTTCCAAAACAGGTATAGGTGACATATACACACAGGCATGTGCATATGGGCTTGACAGAAAACAGTGTGGTTTTGCCAGCAGCCCTAATGCAAACCACCTTGCAGGTGCATAAGCAAGAGGAGCAAGTGCAGATGTGGGAATGCAGGGTGGGTGCATGCAGGGGCAGGTGTGAATGCAGGGGCAGGTGTGAAAGATCTACCCAAAACCTCAATTATACAAAACATGCTCACTATTTCAGATTCATCTCTCAATGGCCATCTTCAAAAAAATAGGATAAAATCCTCAAGTGAAGATGCATTGATCTTTGCAATGAAAATATGTCATGGAATTGATATCAACCAAGAAGATAGAAGAACTTGTGAGCTCTGTATCAGAAGTTGGTCAATTATTTGAAATCTCACTACATCCCAATGATACACCTCTGAAAGGGGTGCTTCAGGCTTTGAGACAACCTTTGTGTGTAGTGCCACACAAAGGATACTCAATGTGGCTATCCTTCAAATCGGTCTCATGAATGCAACAGAAAATTGTGAGGGCGGATGAATGAATTCTTTTGTAGGGCATAGGAGTAGAGACAATAAAAATTGAGGTAATGTTATCTTATAATACTCCTTAATGTATTGACATAACTCTGGATCTTGAGTATTGAAAAACTTGTCCCTTTCTTAGTACGGGGTACAATAATTGAAATATCATCAAGGTCGAATATCTACAACAAATCATCAGCTGGCACAACAAATTTTTATCTGTCCCATAATTTTTGAAGAATCAGCCTCAGCTCGCAGTCATCCATTCCAACATATCTCTAAACTTGTTCGACCGCATCTGTAGACAATATTGTGCCATCATAAAGAACTGACAATCCCAGAACTCAGAATAGCGCTTACCCGAATTTTGCGATGCTACAGGAGGCGTGTCCTCCAACTCTCTTAAATTCCTGCGGCCCAAGGAAACTCATCGGGATCAATGCGATCTGTATTTGAAGCAAAACCATCCTCCGGCTCCATTTCGTTTGACGTGTGGATTCCGGTCTCAGGTGATTCGGTCACCTTCCTGTCGCCGAATTCATCCATGATGGCGTCGTGTATGCGTCGCGTAGCTGCATGAAAGCTACCCACGGGATGTATGGAAGAAAGGGTAATGCTGTTGAGATGTGAATTCCTCTCCAAGAGGCCCAAATGGAGGCGACAAATAATTATGGCAGACAAGCTACATGTAATATCAGTGAAGTGACAGGCAAGGATATTTGAACTGCGGGACTCGGACCTGTGTTGCGCAGGAAGAAGGATATTGGAAATGCTGGTCTGTTAAATTTTGATTACAATGTATTTTGTGCAGTTGTGGTAAATATTCACTCTTAAGACCTGTCTTATCACTGCTCAGACAATTGTAGGCAAGAGGTAATCAAGGGATACCTTTGTTGTGATAGTGGATGTCAGTGTTACTGTGAGCACAAATCTGAATGAGGGTTAGACTATAATTTGGGACAAAAACAGTCATAGAAAAGATACCCGTATCGCAGCACACCTTTAAAGTAATAATCAGCCATGATAAACTACGTCATTGGTATACATACCTTGCTTTATGAGAACCTGGGTTAATGACTTTGTGTGGAATGCTCGGAGCTCTCTTAACTCTCTCAAGTTCCCCAGGGAATTGAAAAGCGTCACTGCAACTACTACTGTGTCAAAAAGAATGAGGAGTATACTAGTTATATTGGTTGCTAGATATGCATAAGCAGAAAAACAGAAATGAAGAGAGGCTAGCCTCACTCCTGAAAATTATGTGAATAAGCATGTGACGGGAAACAAGATATATCACTTACAAGACTACCACGTTCACCTCTGCATCAGATAGTGTGCAACTATTTATTGCTGAACCAAACTGTGGAGTGCCGTACAAGAATTAGCGGTCACAACAAAGTGAGTGGATGTAGTATATACCAAGATGCATCCCAAAGCGCCAATGAATAACGGCCCAAGCACCAAAATGGTCACTTTATTGAGCCTGGAAATGGCATATGCCCGTGCCATCAATAACCCTGGTAGAATGCATACATGAAATTTGTGGATGGGGAATGAGAGCTGTTGTCACCTTGAATTCCTATAAAGGTTAGAAGGCCCACAGCATCATCAAAGTGAACTAATCCATCACAGATACTGTTTTGACATGAGATCCTGCGTCAAAAATGATGACAGGCTTACTAGACCCGTATGTATGTTAACTCTTTTCAATCAATGGTACGGAACCACTCACCTTGATGGCTTGGTTTGGGAGACTGTCAATTATTGATGCCATCATCAAGTCCACAATGGGTGTATAGCGCGCCAACAAGTAGAACACCGATCCTAATCTGAACTTTTTGTTCCAGATATATCGTCTTTCATAAGGGAGCGTGAGGAGTGCGTCGTATACGAGAAGTGCTATTTCAAGCGGTTAGACGACAACAAGGCCGGACATAAAATTATTCCTGAACTTACTGAGGGCAGCGTTCATGGCATAGTTGAAAGCCAAACTGTCCGGATTATAAACGTCGGACTCGAAAACTCGACAATTTAGGTACTCACGAGTCTGACGCCTGCTGGACGAAAACTTGATTACTCTCTTGAGACGACATTTGTGAATTTTGAGAAGGACCAGAGTGGGATTTGGAGTTGGTGGCTGATGGATCAATTGAGTAGAAACAAAACCTGCAAGCCTTATAAGATTCATCGCTATGCGGCCAGAAGTATTATAACTTCTTTTTTCGGCGACAGGGACAGATGCCAAGACTTCCAGAGAATTAGATATCAGATATTGACGATTGTATGACAAGCCAGTGCCAAATATCGCGTAGACAAACCAGTGCCAAATAATATCGCGTATGACCGATTTAAAAATGGACCCTCAGCATCATTCTCTGGCCCCGAAGGTCCGTAATTGATCGTTCTATAGATCGAGAACAACAATTAATCAGTCCGTTATACAAAAAATGGTCAGTATTTCAGAATCATCTCTCAATGACCATCTTCAAAAAATAGGATAAAATCCTCGAGTGAAGATGCATTGATCTTTGAAATGAAAATATGTCATGGAATTGATATCAACGAAGAAGATAAGAAGAACTTGTTAGATCTGTATCAGAAGTTGGTCAATTTGAATGATTCTGCTACGCAGCCTGCCTCACAGATTTACTGGTGCGGTAGCAACTCACCACCAACATCCGGGACTGACTCCTAGCTAATACAACCAGCTATAACTCACCACAAACTCGCCGAACAGATTCTGGGGTAAAAGTATTTTTCAGAAGACCTCAAGTACGTCTAAACTCTGGAGAGTCGAAGCATAAGAAAGCATATTAAGGTAAAAACCACAGCAGCAACAATCTTATTCTTGGGATCAGGGTGGATCGGCGGTACCCGTTTTGCCGCTGGCCCACAGGCTCAGATCAATTAGCATCGACATGCAGTGCAAAGTCAATGAAAATTCTTCACCTTCGCGCACTTTTCAAAGTCTCACCAGAACCCAACAATATTTCAAGATGTTATCGACGAGAATACACCAATGAGAGGGTGCTTCATGAGACAACCTTTCTGTGCAGTATCACAAGTACAATGTGGCTGGTCTTCAAATGGGTGGTCCCCAAACATCTATAACTCATGAATGCAAAAGAAAATCGTGATGGCAGATGAATTAATCTATGTGCTAACCATAACTCTGAATATTGATTATTGAAACAGTTCCATCATTATGACTCTTCCAGTACATAAACGTTTTTGAGACATGTCACGCTACAGCTGATGCATATTTACGAAATCATTTTCTCTGATAATGGATCTGGATATCATGTAAAATCGTTCTGCATTGAGTTCTTTTAGAGAAACAACCAGCAACTAAGGCTGACATGCTAAGTAAGACAATGGTGGGATATCAAAGAAAGCAATAGAGACGCAAAGGAGAGGAGATGCTGATGAAACCACAAGTCAATTGATGAGCTGATATGTAAGACATAGAATTTGCAAAAATGAGTAGGGACGAACTTCTTGTTGATCTGATACAAAAGCAGATTTAAATTAAACTTTGCCATACCATCAAACAGAGGGAGGGACACTGGATTCTCGAACTGCGCTTGTAGAAGATCCTCCATTCGAAGATCAGTGGATGCTACGAGGCTAGACACGCCAGAGCCGCCGTTGTAAACCTCCATAGAGAACACCCCCACCTTGTTCGAAGAGATAACAAGGTCAACCCGATCGAATTGCCGGGGTGAGAATTGATACATGGAAAGTAGGATTCCTTTATCGTAAAGATCTTGAGCACTATACTTGTACGAACCAAACTGTGGGTTCTTGCCCGGCTTCTGTAGCTCTCGCAAGTGGAAATATTGTTTTGCGAATGGAATGACGAAACGTTTCTTCCTGTCATGCAAGAGGAATCAGCCATCCGTTTCAATTAGACTAGTGCATTCACATCCCCTTTGCCGCGCTGCATTGTGTTCATAGCTGCTTCTACATAACTATGGTAGCTCCCAATTTGTTCCTCGAAATACTTCTTACGTTCGGCCAGATGAGCACGTGCCTCTTGCATGCTTTGCATCTCGTTCTGTCGTTCCAATCGTTTTCGATGTTTACTCCGGACATCGCTCGCAATGGCATTTAGGATACCTTGGTATCCGTCAGCGCGTGTGACCTTTCCCTTCTTCTCCAGTTGGATTAGGTATGAAATAGGGTTGGCTTTTACATCTCGGAATGAGAGACTACCACAATCGTGAGTCGAATCCTTCTGCTGGAAGCATGGAGACTTACGATCGCATGTCTTCCAAGCGATATGCTGACTCGGGCCCAGTAGCTGAAGGCATACGACGATTTCGTTTGCGATCGGAAATCAGCTCGTGATCTACAATGTCCTCCCACATGAACTCATGTTCTTCCATTGGCTGGAAAAGCGGCTCGATGAGATCCTGTGCGGGTTGCACACGAAATATTGCTAACACGCCACGTTTGCATTGGACCCAAAGCGCTTTCTCGTCGGCACGAGGATCTGCTGAAACATCAATATTATGTCCCAGCAACTATCCTAACTTATAGTAATATCTTTCACAAGAGCGAATCGATGGGTCAACTCGAGCGTTATAGCGCGATCCCTGGCATCATTCATCCCGAGATTGGGGACGCCATCAAGTTCGGTCAATATGACTCGTAAGGGATCATCGCGTTCGATTACCTTCAAAAGCTCAGTATAAAGACTCAAGTTTTGTAAAGCAACGATGGTACCCGATTGTTCAGATTCTTTGCCAGTAACGTGTGCATGGAGTAAACTTCATTCGGCGATATGTAGACCGGCTTGGATTGCACTGTCACATCGAGGAATTCGTGGGCATGGAACCGGGTTTCTGCGTCAGGTACATTGGCAACCACAAGAAATCATCAACGGTGAGTCTATGGAAGATGATGCAATCCATTGTCAGTACTTCTTACTTTCAAGAAATCATCGAGAGAATTGCTTGATGACCAAGGACGGTTCCTTTTTTGGCGATGTGTCTTTGCTCTCAAATATGCCAACGACCCGGCGAATTACTACTGGTCGCGTCGTGGCCCATCGGTTTACATGAAATAAACCGTGCTGGACAACAACGAGTACTTCTACAATGAGGTGACCGTTCCAGTTGGCCAGGATGTCTCGGCTCGTACTTCATGGTTCCGGGATTTGACGGTGGATACTCGGGCATGCAGGTCAAAGAAAATGAGCGTTGGATTATCTTCTCCGCCTGGGACGCAGATAAAGCTTATTTGTTGGCCAGCCAACCACGAGAGGGTGGCTCCGAACGTGAGCCCTGCCCTGATCAGGTTTAAGGAGAGCTGGGAGACATTTGTGGAGAGTGAGTTCACACACGTCATGCTGATCTCAGCGGCATATAACCTCTCTCACACCATCTCCCATGCCCGGGCGTGATAGATTACAGAGTGTGATGAGGTATCAACTACAGAGGAGCAAAATATAGTTGATTTAATATCATATTTTCCAATGAACTATGTTTGTAAGGCTCTAGAACAATAATTCAGAAGAAACTACTTGTCTCAAGTGTAGTACAATATATAAAATATTCTAATGGACTTTGATATACTAAAAAGTGGTTGGTGCCCTCCATCTATATGTATATTATATTACTGGAAAATAGATAACCAGTCTGACTTGATTTGGTGTTGCTACAGCTGTTCTGCAGCTGGGGTTGATCAGGGCCAACTGGCTGAAAAACAATTTTTATTGTGGCAATTTTACATGGATTTTACATTGCCATGCCCTCCACATTGAGTTGAAGAAGTTATATTTTTATTTTCAGACAGAATGGCTACACTTTGACTAAGTAATTGCAGTTCTCTTTTTGCCCGCGCGAACGTGTGTGCAATTTGGCGCGCGCCTTACGTAATGCAAACCGGTGTAAGTGAGTCAATACAGTATTTGCCTCGATCGCACTCCCTCTACCGGGAATCAGGCATCTGGAGCAAGAGGTGAGCCTCGATCGCACTCCCTCTACCGGGAATCAGTCATCTGGAGCAAGAGGTGAGCCTCGATCGCACTCCCTCTACCGGGAAACAGGCAGCAAGAGCCTGGCGAGCCTCGGTCGCAGTTCCCTCTACCGGGAATCAGGCATCGGAAGCAACAGGCGAGCCTTTGTTGCAGTCCCTCTACCGGGAATCAGGCATCAGGGACAACTGCCACCCACGTTAGGCTCTCATTCATTCCTAATGGCCCAATCGGGCAGCGTGGTTAGGCCTCGTGGTCCGCAGCACAGACGTCCATAGTATTTGGTCAAGATTCCAAATTTGGCCTAGGCACCGTTCATCTAAGCACCAAGTAATACCAGGTGCTTATTTAATTCGATCTATCTACTTAAATGACCGCTGCCACCGAATCCGTGATTCAATGGATTCGCTGAAGTCAGTCAATATGTTTATTCTAGCAGTCTAAATTCTCTCGATCGAAACTTTGCCCACAAGTTCGTGGCGTGAACACTGTACCCTTTTTTTAGTAACACGCGAACGCTTCGATACACTCCCTGCACCGGGAATCAGGCATCAAGGACACTGTCACCCAGTTTAGACAGTCATTCGCATAAGCACAATCCAGTAACTTGGTTGGGCCTCGTGGTCCGCACCACAGACGCCCATAGTAGGTGGTCATGTGGATAGCGCCTAAAGTTTGTAAACAACGATTATTACACTCGGTTTGCATTACGTAAGGCGCGCGCCAATATTCACGTCCGTTCGTGCGCGGGCAAACAAAGAACTGCAATTACTCGGTCAAATTGTAGCCGTTCTGTCTGAAAATAAAATTATATCTTCTTCAACCCAATGTGCAGGGAATGGCAATGTAAAATTCATGTAAAATTGCCTCAATAAAAATTGTTTTTCAGGCAGTTGGCCCTGATCAACCCCAGCTGCAGAACAGCTGTAGCAACACCAAATCAAATCAGACTTGTTATATAATTTTCAGAAATATAATATACATGTATATAGAGGGCACCAACCACTTGTAGTATATCAAAGTCCATTGGAATATTTTATATAGTGTACTACAGCTGAGACAAGTAATTTCTGCTTAATTATTGTTCTACAGTCCTACAAGACACGGTTCATTGGCAAAATGTGATATTAAATCAACTATACTTTGTTCCTCTCTATTTAATACCTCCATATATTCCCCATAACATCTCAACAACCAATGCATGG
This sequence comes from Chroogomphus rutilus, assembly GCA_003314275.1. Lineage (NCBI taxonomy): Eukaryota > Fungi > Basidiomycota > Agaricomycetes > Boletales > Gomphidiaceae > Chroogomphus > Chroogomphus rutilus. The sequence goes on from QLPI01001083.1 coordinate 23,418, forward strand.
GGTGTTCATCGAGCTTCATGAACAATGGACTGGTGCACCCTACTTTGTTGTGACCTTTACAAAGTCAAACTTGACATGGTAATCAGGTGCCCAATAGAGAAGACTTGAATTCAGAGAACCCTATGGCATTCAGAACAGATGTCAAATGCTTTATGGCGGTAGGAGTCACACGGCTGGACTCCTCTCTAATCATTCCCAGTATAGTGACACAAAACCTATCTTGGACCGAGGGTACCTCAAGTGTCAAATGAAATATCCATTCTCGAAGCGCGAGATCAAGACGATACAAAGGGACCTCCACTGCCAGTGGCCATACGCAGATTGCGAAGCAGTAGCTCAATAGTGCCCTATCCTGGCATGCTCCAAGACCTTCGCGGTGCGCTCCAACGCACGACGTCATCTTCGCATTCACGGGATGCTCTTCGAGTCTAGCACCTGCAGGTGTTCGACCGACCTCTCCGGAAGAGCAAGAGCCCAAGGCGCGGGATTGTGGTGACAACGAACATGACAACGGCAACGACCCTTTTGGCATCTCCCGTGACCGCGGGTGTGCCAGCCACCATAACCACTATACAGAACTCCCTGATTACGCTGCTATCCAGCTTAATAATACTCATCCGACTCTTGCCATTGTCGAGCTTCAGCGCATTCTAGTTGATGAGGAGGATATCCAGTGGGGTAGCCTGGGACATCGTCACGCGCACCTTTTTCTAAACGAACCACACCGTTTTGCCGGAGGCGGCTGGAGAAATGGCCTATGCGGCTTATGGCCCACCTGTTACCGCGTCACATGCATATTATCTTCAACATTAATCTAATCTTTTTGGAATTGGTCGAGAAGAAATTCCCTGGTGATATAGGGAAGTTGGATTGTTTATCATTGATACAGGAAAGTTTTCCGCAGTATGGATGGATGGCAAATCTGGCATGTGTTGGTGCGTAACAAGAGCGGTGTCCTGAACTCTTTTGTTGACTGATTGTCTGACATATAGGTAGTCGCAAAGTTAACGGCGTCGCCGAGTTGTACTCCGAGCTGGTGAGGAAAACGATGATGAAGGACATGGTTGATTTCTTCGGTATATCTAAGTAGGCTGGTCGTGTATTTGGTCTATTGGCAGTTCTGAACCAGCCACCTCAGATTCGGGAACGTGACGAACAGGTATCATTGGCGGAACTCATCATTCCTGCGGTGTGACATTGGCTATTATTTCATAGTCATTATGGTCTCACCCAGCTCTGCAGAGCGACATTAGTCAACATATCTCAACAGCGGGAACAGAGGCATCGGGGACCTCAAATATGCAAGAAGTCGGAGTATTTCATTGATTTTGTTTGTTGATTGTGCACAAGTTTTGCTTGAATGGAGGCCTTCTCTTGGGTAAGCTTTAGCCCTTGTTTGGGACAGCGACACATTATCACTACTTGTAATCAGGTACCATCGACGGTGCCAACATTGAAATTCCAGAGGAAATCGGTGACCATCAGGTGACCATCGAGTATGAATTACATATGCCCTTTTATTGACCAGTGTCCAAATCAGGTGTTCTTCTTTGGTCATCTGGCTTGAGCTATCGAAGATATCAGATACCAACACACCTATCACCCGGTTCCTGTAGAGAAGAAATCTCTGACGTTAGCTGTTGTATTAGACAAGATTTCCAGTGGGCGCTTTGGCGGCGCCGGGGTTTACGAGCCGTGAGTAGTTCTATAATGGCTAGTGATGAACAATGTTAGCCAAAGTCATAGGCTGATAAACACTATTCGTCAAGGTGATTATTACCTTATTACGGTTCATCCAATCCGTATCCATGATATACCAAGTTGTGATTTCATCTCGACACTAGGATGATTTCGATTCTTGTGAGTACTTCTGTACTCGTTGATGATAACAGGGTGAAGAGTATCACCCAAATAGACGTGGTTGCGAACAAAGATAGTAGATCAGAATTTCGCTGACTGCAAAGGTTGGCTCAAGAAATCGATCAAGACTGTGGCGAAGGTGAGTACCCTCATACTCAGAGATGTTTGCTATTACATGATGCTCTCCTAGATGGGTAAATTTAGTTCAGACCGTGCCATCATGGTATACGCAGAGGTTAGTTGACCCTTGACACCTTATATTGGCGTCTTCACTAAGCCATTACATTACCAAGGAATATCGGAACATTGAGCCTGTTAAAGTTTAAGTAGAATGGTATGGGGACACACGGACAGTATGCAGGGCTAAGTTATACTCATTAATATGACTGATCATGTATATTCGATTCTCGAATCATTTGCAACTGAAAGGACATTTTGCATGATCCAGCCAGAGTACATATTGAAAATAAGACATGTATAGCGAAGCTTGTGTTAGAGCTCGTTTGTATTGATAGTCGGACATTATGATTGTACTGGGTAGTGTGTAGGGGTGGTGCATGCCACTCTGTTCATGTTTGACAAATTCTTTTGTGTGGATCCAGGAAAGATAGATGATTGAGGTGTTAACTACATAGAAAAAAAGTATAATTGATTTAATATCACATTTTTCCAATGAACTGTGCCTTGTAGGACTGTAGAACAATAATTAAGCAGAAATTACTTGTCTCAGCTGTAGTACACTATATAAAATATTCCAATGGACTTTGATATACTACAAGTGGTTGGTGCCCTCTATATACATGTATATTATATTTCTGAAAGTTATCTAACAAGTCTGATTTGATTTGGTGTTGCTACAGCTGTTCTGCAGCTGGGGTTGATCAGGGCCAACTGCCTGAAAAACAATTTTTATTGAGGCAATTTTACATGAATTTTACATTGCCATTCCCTGCACATTGGGTTGAAGAAGATATAATTTTATTTTCAGACAGAACGGCTACAATTTGACCGAGTAATTGCAGTTCTTTGTTTGCCCGCGCGAACGGACGTGAATATTGGCGCGCGCCTTACGTAATGCAAACCGGTGTAATGACTATGGGGTGACTCATTAATGACTATAGGGTGATTCATTAGTGACTACAGGGTGACTCGTAACTGCCACAGATTTCTAGGACTTTCCTTTCCTTTCCACACCCTTCCACTAATTTCAGGAAAGCCTTGCCTTATTGGAGAGTTTCATAATTAGCTTAGAATTAGTATAAATAGAGACCAGTTCTGTAGCGTAAAAATCAATCTTATCTTCACCTATAATCCACCAGATTATCTAGTGCTGCCAGCACTCTCTTAAGTAGGTCGCTGACCACTAAGACTTATCAACAGAGGTTTGTTTACAGAATAGATCTTGACCCTTCTACATGGTAGAAGGTTCTTGGCCAAAATATAAAAGGTACGTACAAACATCATAAAAGAACTAAATTAGATTTTATAGAACATCTGTGGAAATAATCCTAGGCAATGGTAGAATAATAGTTCACGAACATAAACTATTATTCCTACACGTAATTGACAAGTCACCTGCCAAGGCCCCCTCTAAACAATTCTTTTTGGACATCAACCTGAACAGGCATTAACTTGCTGTCATCTTGCTGGAGAACTTGATTGAACTTTCTTCACACCAAAGTTTTGTCACAGCTTTTGGGTTACCAGCTTACGGTTCCAAAACAAATACATGAAGTATGAAGAGTTCTGCAAGCTGAGGGGATTTGATGGAATCAGAAGTGGGAATGAAGATAGACTGTTTGGAAAAGCAATCAACAATGACTAGGATGGCTGTGAATCCTGATAATGTGGGAAGCTGTTCGATGAAGTCCATGGATATTGAGTTCCAGGGTTTTTCTGGCACTGGAAGCTGTTTGAGCAATCCATAGGGCTTGTGATGTTGCGATTTGTTCCACCTACACATTGTACAGGATTTGCAGTAGTCTTTGATGAATGACCTCATGGCAGGCCAATTGTAGCTGTGTCTAACAAGGTCTATGGTTTTGTTAATTCTGAAGTGTCCAGAAAGAATGTGATCATGCTTATATTGTAAAATGTGTAAGCATAAGTCTTGTGCCTTAGGAATATAAATGCAATCATCGAATAGTAACAGACTATTGGAATTAGTCTGCCACTTTGGGTCATTGTTGTTTGCGAGGTGTTTCTGAGCTAAGGGGTCAGAGGGAAGATGATGTTTAATGTCGTTTAGTATGTGCTTGGTGTCCATAAGAGTCGAGGCCCTTAATACAGGTTCGACAAGGCTCGTGGCTCAAAGGGACACAGTCAACTGATGTTGAGAGAAGATAGGTTGAAGGTTCTGGGGATTAATGGTGGCATAGTTACTCATCCCCTCCTTAAGGTAGACGTCCCATTGTCTAGTGAGTGAATCAGGCTTAGTGTAGTTGGGTCTGTCAGATAGGGTTTCCTGGGGTTTTCCTGCGCTTTTATATTGGAGAGTCGGTGGGATAAATAGGATAATAATCCTATGGAATTTCCTGTGAATTTATGTGTATTTATCACTAGGAAATATATTGCCCTATGGCAATTCTACAGGGAGCTGAGCCCTGGGTTTACTCTCCACTTAGGCGCCGATCCGGGAATACGGTCTGGGCGCCAAAGCACCGGTTTAGCGATTTGTGGTCCTCCCACAAGTTAGATATACTATGTAGTAGTATAATATAATATATGGGGTTAGAAACCCAACTGTGACCCGGCCTTGCTGTGCGACAAGTAGCTGGTGTCCTAGTCCCAAATAGGAAAGTATGCACTCGGCGCTTAACCTTCGGTCAGTGCGAGTGATAGATTTATAGTTGTAGCCTAATGGCTAGTGCAATGGGGAGCAATGATATGTTATAATTGCTTGTTTATACTACTACAGAATACTAGTACTTTATATAAAATAGAGATCCTATTTATAAGTGAAAACTTCACGGAGTGAAGTTAGAAGCCAGCCCAATGCGGCCATATGTGTGGTACACCCGCATATATGCAGTGGAGGATGATATATGTGAAAACTTCACAGGGGGAATATGGAAATAGAATAGAATATGAAATATAATGAATAAGAAACCACATGCCAGTGTATCTCCTTCCCAACGTGTCCAGATGATGTGAGCCGGCCCTTTGGGTAGGTATGGGGTGTTGGAGCTAAGATGAGTAAGCACCAAACGCTACAAGGAATGGATGTCCCGGTCATGTTCAACCGGGACCATATATATACTGAATAACTAGAACGTAGCCCCTCAGTGAACTGCCCGTTCACTGAGGTGCGTATTCCATTTGTATGCCTAAATACAACAACGACTGATTATACTGTAGTCCGTCTGTATTTAGGTATAGTAATAGTATAACTCAGTGAACTGCCCGTTCACTGAGTCCATCTGTATTTAGCTACTGCGCATAACTGCTACAGGTTATGGGCCCCGCAGAGCCCACCATGTCAACCCCTACCTCCAAGTCGTTTGTTGTCCCAAAGCTGGCCAGGGATGGTACCAAATGGGTTACCTGGAAAAGCCAGACATTAGCCATCCTGTCCGTGACTCGTGGAGCCAAATGTCACCTGGATGGGACCGTGAGAATTCCCCCTCCGATCCCCACCTATCCCAAGGGCCATAAGCTGACGGTGAAGGAGGAGGAGGACCTGGATGACTTGGAAAGATGTTGGGACGATCACAATCAGCGGGAGGCCACGATCATGGCCCAAATATTTACCACAGTCCCCGACAGCCTCCTCATTGAAATATGCAACCTCCCTACAGCCAAGGACGTATGGGATGCCGTATGCTCGAAACACGAAACTAGAGCACTCACCATTAAGGTCGACATGCGGCGCCAGATGTACGAGATGAAGTGCAAGGACAAGTCAAACATCCGTACGCACCTGGAGGCGATCATGAAGATGCAAGAGCAGCTTGCTGGGATGAACGCCGGACTCACCGATGATGACCTTGTCACCCTCATCCTTGGATTGCTCCCTAAATCGTACCACCCACTCATCAACGCCATTATGATGTCAGCGGTGCACGTGAAGGTGAAACTGGAGCCAGATCAGGTAGTCAGTACGTTAATCGACGAGTTCAAATGACTTGCCATTGAGGAGCGCCAACTGAAGGCGAGTCAGAATGCTCTCACTGCAGCAAAAGGGCGCGGGAAGTCACAGGGATGCAAGGGCACCTCCAATACCACAAAAACCGACATGGAATGTTGGAATTGTGGGAAAAAGGGGCATAAGAAGGCAGACTGCTGCTCTAAAGCAAAAAAGAAAGATAAGAGGGATGAAGACACGAAGGCAGGCAGTTCAGCAAATGCGGTAACGGAAGGTGAAGATTTTGCCTTCATGTTAGCGTCCGAGTTCGCGTCAGGTCCGAGCTGATGTAAGTCAGTCCAAGTCGTGTGTTCGGAGTCATAAGGACTTGGCTTCAACTTTAATGTTGCACCCTCCTTGATCGTCAGTCCTTTATTTCGGAGGTTCGGAGAAGATAAGTTTTCGGAGTTCAAGAGTGAGTGGGAATACAAGTTGATATTCGAACTAAGGTATAGTACAGAAGTCTGGAGGTATTTATACATGCGATCCTTATTGTAACTAATTAGGAATGATCAAGAGAACAATAAGATGAACGAAAACGGAGTACAAGAAGAATATACATTGGTGTTACAATATGTCAGGAGTCGGATACTGACGGACTTCGGTACTGCCGAGGGGTGTTGTCGAAAGGTTGGGCAGACTATGGCCAAGTCCTGCAGGCCAAGAGTAGTGGCGTTGGCTTCAACGTACTCGTGCGTTGTGCCCTACTTGCCGTGCGTGCCACTGTATTTGCAACAGACAGATACTCAGGGGGATGCTGAAGATGCCAACCCGAGTTGAGGACTTAACAGAAGAGAAGAAGGTAGAAGGGCCTAAGCCTAGTCGATACCCAGAATGAAGAAGTATGTACATGCATGTCCTACTTATATAGGTTAAGAAGTGACATGTGGAATAAGGAATGTGGGACAACAAGGTATGCAGAGCATGTGGTTATTGTCCACAACGAGTAAAATTAGAATAAGAAATGTAAGGTGGAAGTAAAACAATGAAGGACCGAATAATAGGACGTGCCCTAGCACAATAGGAAATGCCCGATTGTAAAACAAGGCCATAACCGAAGATAACACAAGGGCAGGAAGTCCCGAGGTAAGGCGGTTCGAGGAGTGAGGAGTAGGCGTAGGAATGAGGGGTGTGACCGATATGCGCGTCTGGCCGAGGACAACTCATTGAATGGTTCGTACTTGGTTACTAATGGAGTGCCTTAGTTGGTACTGCCGAGTTATCGGATCCTCGGTATGTGTACTTGACACAATAAGACTATTGTTCAACGAAAAAGGAAGATGTCCGAGGTCCGAGGGTAATGATGCTGGTCAGACTCGGAGGTGGGAATGTAGGTTCGGACTTGGTTTGGAGTAGGGCTTTCTCATAGCGCCCTATGTCGGATGTCCGAGATGTCGGAGTTATATCACGGATATAACAGTGCCCCCCTGTTAGGACCGAGCCTCGAGGTCCTGGCACCTAACGGTGATGGAAGTAACCGTGGGAAGATTAGGTGATTAGGCGTTGCGATAAGGTATATAAGGGGGGACTCTTTTTCATAGCAACTCAACTATGCCTTCGCCATCCCCCATCCCAGACGACGAGGCCATCCTCGAGAGGGCGATGCGGGAGGCATCGGAGAAGCTCGAGAAGGTCCGAGCTGACAAAAAACGCAAGGCCGAGGAGGAGGCCGAAAAGCAACGGAAGGCCGAGGAGGAGGCCAAACAAAAAGTAGAGGAGGCCAAATGTAAGGCGGAGGAGGAAGCCAAATGTAAGGCGGAGGCAGAGGCCAAACTCAAGGCCGAGGAGGAGGTGAAGAAGAAGGCCGAAAAAGAGGCAGAGGAGGAAGCTAAAAGGGAGGCCCAAAAGGCCGAAAAGGAAGCTAAGGAGATGGAGAGACTCTGAGAGGAGGAGAAGAGGAACCTCTGGAAGGAGGGAGGAGCCGGGGGTCTCCAGGGCACCCCGAAGTTTCCGAGAAGAATCCCTCGGAAGAAGAATGTAAAGAGTTCCAAAACGATTTCGGAGCTTTCGACAATAGTGGAGGACATGTCCCAGCAAGGGGGGTCCTCGGGGGTTGGAAATCGGGGGCCATCTTTGGACGTGCAAGAGGGAAGTTCGGGCTTGACCGAGTGGGAGAAGGAGAGGCTGAACATTCTTGAAAAAAGGCAGTCTCTCCTGATTGCTCAGACTCAGAAGGCCCATGAGAACAATCAGATGAGGGCTGCGAGATTGGACGGTGCCAAGGTGGGTCTCAGACCGTTCGAGTCGTCGCGGAGATTGCTGATGAGTTTGCACCCTGAACTTTATCATCAGCCGTCCGAGGGAGCATCCGAGGGCTGGAGGATGGAGCCCAGTTGAACCTGCACTCATTGTGCTAGTTGGGGGGATCCCTGCATGTGGCCCTCTTCGGGGAAGGGGTCCTCTTGTTTCGTCTGTGCTCATCGGAAGGTGAAGTGCAAGGAGAAGGGTGATGGGGAGGAGGAGAAGGGTGTTAAGGGGAAGAGAGGAAGGGTGCCTTCGGAGGACGGTGCAGGTCTGAAGCCGAAGAGCCAGAAGGTGGAGGTCTGAAGCCGAAGAGGCAGAAGGTGGAGGTGGTGATTGAGGGACCGCCTCGGGGTCCGAGCACCTCCGGGGTTGAGTTGAGGGAGGTGGTTGAAGAGTTGCGGGGGTTGAGGCGGGATGTGCGAGGCATCCAGGAGGAAAACTGGAGGATCGCCGAGGCCCTAGTGTACATGAATGACCTCCGCATTCTTGAGCAGGCTCGGTGGTTCAATTGGTCGCAGAAGACGGATGAGTGGTGGGGGAGTACTCTGAGGGAGAACTGGCCCGGACCTCCGAAGGGTAAGGGGAAGGAAAAGGAGGGTGACGGGGATTCGGGGGACAATGGGTCAGACCAGGAGGATGCGCCTGGGTCTTCGGAGTAGAAGTTGTATATATATATATATTTTTTTGAATTATTTTTTGAATCTTGAGATCGAGTGAAAACGTCTAAGTCAGAGGAAGTGAACTGTCGGTCCAAGGGGATGGAGTCTAGGACATCACCGAGGGACCTGGTTTGTCAGGGTAGGCTCGGTGGAAGTTGGAGACTACTTCAGAGGCGTGGCCAAGCTCGTTGGCTGGCAGCCAGGATGTTTCATCCACGGTGCCTTCGTATCCGGACCACTTGACTAAGTATTGCAAGGGGCATCTTGTTCTTCTTCCGTCGATCTTGGAGTCAAGGATCTCGGAGATTTCGTATTCGGGTTCCCCATCGATGTCGACTGGGGGTTGGGGTGGGATTATGCGTTTGGAGAAGGTGTTCGGAGTTGAAGGTTCAAGCATAGAGATGTGGAAGACGGGGTGTATGGCTCTCATGCTTTTGGGGAGTCGCAGGGTGAATGAGATGGTTCCTACTTGTGCGATGATTTCGAAAGGACCTAGAAATTTCTCTGCTAGTTTCTTAGAAGGTCTCGTAGTTCGGATGTTCTTGGACTTAACGAAGACTTTGTCTCCAATCTTGAAGTCCAGGGGAACCGCTCGGCGACGATCTGCAGAGGCTGAGTATCAGGTCTGAGCTTTGGATATAGTCTTTCGGAGTTGTTGGTGCAGGTCGTCCAAGTCGACTACGA
>QLPI01001090.1:0-21534 GCA_003314275.1 Chroogomphus rutilus
CCCGACCTTTCGACAACAACCCTCGGCAGTACCGAAGTCCGTTAGAATCCGGCGCTTGACACCCAGGCCGGATTCCCGGTACAGCACCTAAGCGGAGAGTAAACCTGGGACTCAGCTCCCAGTAGAATTGCCATAGGGCAATACTTTCCCTATAGATAAATATAGATAAATTTACAGTAAATCTATAGGGATATTCCACTAATTATCCAACCGACTCTCCGATATAATAGCGCAGGAAAACCCCAGGAAACCTTATCTGCCAGACCCAACTACAGATTAAGAGTCTCAGATTAATCTACACTACTTATATAGGTTAAGAAGCAACATGTGGAATAAGGAATGTGGAACAATAAGGTATGCAGAGCATGTGGGGATATTATCCACAACGAGTAAAATTAGAATGAAGGAATGTAAATGGGGATGGGACAATGGAAATAGAATAATAGGAATGTGGCCAAGGATAGGACAATAGAGAGTGTCCGACTATAAAACAATAGGGTTGTGGCCGAGGATAAAACAAGGACAGGATGTCCCGAGGTGAGGTAGGGCGAGGAATAAGGAGTGGACGTGGTAGGATTAATGGATGGTGAATGGCATAGAGTGGATGAGGAATAGGGGGAAGGAATGTGGATGGTGGAGGTGCCAAGCCAAGACCAGTATACCAAGTGACTTGCATGCAGCATGGGAACTTGTACATGGATGTAGTCTGGCTGTCTGGTCAGTACTGCCGAATTACCGGACACTTGGTATGTGTACTTGACAGTATCCCCCCCTTAGGGGCTGAACCCATGAAACTGGTAGTTGGAGATTGAAATTAAGGTTCGTGACGCCTAAACATGACGTCACGGATTGTTTGGGAAGTTCCCAAGCTTCCCATCAGCCAACCACATCACTTCCTTCCATCAAAAATCAAAAAATCGGAAGAAATGGGTGCCAAAACCGATGACAACGAGTGCCAATTTGAAGAGAGACGGATCACCTGTCAGCGTGATTGGGAGGAGGAGAAAAAGGCGGAGCGGGCAACATAAGAGGCCACCGAGGGTACAAAGGGGGTGGACAAGGAGGATGCTGCAGTAGGGGCGGCAGCCCAGGACATAGCCGAGGAGGTTGCTGCTGCAAAACAGGCAGCAGAAAATCAGGCAGCCATGGATAAAGTAGCCAAGGTGAAAAAACAGGATGACGGGGAAGCGGCTCAGGCAGCTGCTAGGAAGGCAGTGGATAAACAAGAGGCCATGAAGAAAGTTGTTGAAACATAGCAGGTGGAGAGGCCCTGAGAGGCTGACAAACAACTGGCCAGGATGACGGGGACACAGTCTCCCAAGGAGATGGACGTAGGAACAGTACCTAAAGATGTAGAGGTGCAGGATGGTACACCAGGACCCCTGAAAGTCAGGCGAGCACTCGGATCCAAAATCCAGATGGATTGAGCGATTTTTGGTGTTGAGGTCGGATACTTTTGCCATTCATGTCCAGACAGAAGGACAAAAATTGACCTCAAGGCTGGCACGGGTCTGGATGAGCTGGCATTTTTGGGCTTGTGGCCGGATCCCAGATCCGGATTGAAGTATGTCTACTCAGCATGAAAAATTCAGAGGTGGCCCAACAGTCTGGTAGTTAGTGGCCTACATGTGAAGCTTAGGTATTTTGTTGCTGGTTTAAATGTTTAAATATGGCGTCATGTTATTTTATTTTATTTTTATCTACTTTTTTTGGCCTTTCAATCCCATTTCCCTTCCCTACGCCCTATGGACTCCATTGACCTCACTGTCGACACTCCCTTTCATTCCTTGGCCTGGATAGGTGCAGGGAAAAAATTCTCAGATTCACTACCACGAGAAGTGCCCAATGCTAAACAAAAAAACTCTCAAAATTCCCAAAGAGTTCCAACACCACCTCCTACCTCTTACCACTCCTGTTTGTGACTTCATCCACCAGGACCTCCCCTTCCAGTCCAACAGTCTCAGCTTCCATACCACCAACGAATGGTTCAGTCATGACATCCCACACACTGACCCAAATATCCTTTTCACCCATTCTATCCTATCAGAGAAGGTCCTTGAAACCCTTGATGTGGTCATTGGCCAGATGTGGCTGGATGGCAGTGACTCAATCATTGATCCCCATTTCAACAATGGAGTGGAACAGTTCCCACTCTGGGTGCTGTCCCTATGGAGAGAAGTGCGGAAGATAGTTCTGTTGGGTGCAAACTAGCATCTCACCCCTGAGAGGTCAACCTCAATATATTGTATTAATATATCGATTTCGGTATCAAACAGTGCGCTTTTTAATTCTCTATTTTTCTCGATTTTATTTGTATTTTTATCCTCATTATTGAGGAAGTTATTCCTCTTCTACTTTGTACGCTACTTACGGGCGCTTGTCCACGCACGACGCGACTAGCGTGGCCGGCTCCCTGGGTTTGGAACCGGCAGCCTGGCTCAAACCTTCGATAGGGTCAAGGGCTGGCTGCAAGGTATATGCGGGTGAGACACGAGCCGCGCAAAGCCTACCTCCTCAGTTATTGACTATACTGAGGAGGTGAGTTGTATAAAATATTGTACAAGCCTTTAAGGCTAATTCTCTTTATTTCTTTTGTAAGATAAATAAATTAGGTATATTTTCGAATATACATCTCAGTTATTGACTATACTGAGGAGATAAATAAATTAGCTGCCTAAAGAAATCTTCAATCCTACTGTAATTGCTCATAATCTCATCAAGTTCAGCACCAAGGCAAATGGAGAAAATCTGTTTGCTGGCTAGATTCAATAACTCACCCAGTGGATGCTGTCACACAGATCAAGAGTATAGTCAAAAAGCTTTTGTGGAATGAGCCTTTGCACTTGAAGGGAGTAACTTCACTTGACCTCATAGGCTTTCTCAGCACATCCTGGCTATAGAGGCGGCACTTTTGAAGTACAAGGAAGAGTACTTACACTACGGTAGCCTCATCCAATAGTGTCAAAACATACATCAAAAATCAGTTTACGCCAAGGTAGTGTGGTATAATGGCCAGATTCTAATCCAGACGGAGACCTTGCTAGCAGTCAGAAGGGTAGATCTCAGTCTGGATGGACTGTCTCCTCTGGTATTTTAGTCCGGATGGAAATGAAAAATTTCAGATCAGGCCTTTACCATGACTTTCAGGGGTCCTGGTACACCCGACAACGAAGGCATTGGGGGTACGGGGGCTCCCGATTTTTTGGGAGTCCCGAAAACTCCTGTGCCTGAAGGAGGCAGGAGTATGGAAGACAGACAGGCCAAAATGGCCAGACAGACAGAAGAGGAGGTCCCAGAAGATGCGTCTGGGGGGAAGCCCTCCTAGGATATGGAAGTACAGATTGAAACACCCAATTTCCAGGGTGTCGGAGTCATGGGGACTCCTGAAGTCCCAGGGTTCCCGAAGGTTGCTCCAGCCAAAAGGGGTAGGAGCACAGAGGCAGGGCCTAGCACAGGGCCTGGGACAAAAAGAGGGAGGAGTGAGCGGCTGAGAGAGGCCAAGGTGAGTGATGGTGACTTTTACTGAAATTTTTATTGATTTCTTTTCAAATAGCACAAGGAGACCCCTGAAAGGTAGTCTCCATTCATTCGTCCGCCATGCAAGGAGTGCACAAGGCATGGGGACGAGTGTCGGGTACCAAGGCTGGGGGCCACATGCCGGGTATGCAAGGGGTGGAAAGTCAAGTGCAACTTGGCTGCATCCCAGGCATCCCAGGCTAAGAGTCATCCGTTCATCATGGATGATGACAATGAGGAGGAGGAGAGTGGGCGGGAGAGTGAGGATGAGACTGAGGAGGTGGAGGAGCCCCCAAAGAAGAGGCCGAGGTGGGCCTGTACCATCAAGCTGAGCGGGAGGACACCTGGAGTGGAGGTACTGCGGGCTGAGCCGTAGGTTGGGAGGAGAATGGTGGAGCTGTTAGAGGAGCTCCTTAGGAGTAACCACCGGATGGAGAGGGCATTATTCCTCATAGTGGGGGTGGGTTCGGGAGATGTAGGAGAGCTGGGGAAGAAGGAGGATGAATTAAGAGGTGATGGGGATTAACAGATGGATGAGGAGGGAGGTAAGGACAAGGAGGATGAGACTTAAAGTAGTCTCTTAATAAATTGTTTTTTTTTGACTGAAGAATAAGAAAAGAAATAAAGGCAAGTGAACATGCTGGAGTGTTTGGCAGATCTGGTCATGATAAACAGAAGGAGAGAGAGGTTGATAGTGGATTGAGGGAGATGTATTTGGGAGTGGGTGTGGGTGTGGTATAAAGTCAGGAATAGAGTGTTGGGATAATGTAGGGTCAGAACTGAGGGAGCAGAAGAAGTTAAGGGTGGGACAGAGACTGGAGATGGGTGAATGGAGGGGTTTTTTGGGAGAGGGATGTCTTTGGGAGGGGAGATTGCGTAGTTTGAATGGTTTCTAGCTAGTCGCCACCCCTCCCTTTTAGGTAGACATCCCATCGTCTACTAAAGGTGTCAGCCTCTAGCCGAAAAGAACGGAGAAGAGTGGTAAGAGCATATAATGCAAATATATGGAGTGGATGAAACAAGAGCAGATGGGGATGACGGAAAAGACCTTGGCTGAATGTTCCAAGTGGCACTGCTGACTGAGAGGTCCCAGCTAAAAACTTGCCAGCTGTTCTGGTATACAAGCATGTGCAAGGCAGTTGCATTGACTAGGGCTATTAGCAGAGCTTTCAGTGATGGAACAGGATCCTGGGTGAGGCTTTTGGAGCAGTGGCAAGTGCCAATTGGACCGAGGCCATCGGGACACACCTAGAGGTGTTAGTGGCTTGACGGAACATAATACTGCCCAATACCCTGTTAATCAATGGATTATAGTGGGTGAGCGAGTTGTGACCAAATATTGCCGGCTGATGGATCTAGTGACATGACAGATGGATGGGTGGACAGAGATTGTCTGGATGGAAGATCTAGTTGACATGTCTATGTAGTTAGCAAGCAGTACTAGATCAAGAAGGGTTCTAAGAAAGAGAATAATCATAAGGGAAATTTTCAAATAAACTGTGAGCTGATGCTGATTGATCAAGCATGCCGGACAGGATGCTGAGGATGGGGCATTGCCTCAAGGTTGGCAGGGAGGACTGAAATTCTTTTAAAGTGGGTGGTTTCCGAATCTATACTGATACTTGGTCAAAAATGCTGGGTGTGTATTTGTCTTGTCAGACAACTAGTAGTCAATTCTGTAGATTCAGTAACGACTGAACTGGTGATGTCATTGGATAGTTGAGTAGAACTGAGTTAGTAGAGGTACTAGGATTTTATATTTCCAGGAGTAAGACGTTCTGATGAAACTATGAGTAGATCCTGAATTGATTAAGCAGTTAGAAAGGGTTACCGGGGAACCCAGTTCCGAATAGGAAGATAGAAGGGTCATTAAAAAGGTGTCTTGTGGGACCATATTTGTAGATATGATGGCACGGAAAGTAGTTTGATTCTGGGTATACTGTCAAGCTTCAGTAATGCTGAAGATGCAGATGGGGAGCGGCCAAGTCCTGCAGGCTGGAAGTAGTGGCTTTGGCTTCAACATACTCGTGCGTTGTACCCTACTTGCCGTGCGTGCCACCAATTTGGGACAGAGGAGGTACTCAAGGGGTGCTGAAAGTGCCAGCCCGAGTAAAGGACTTTACAGAGGAAAGAGGAGGCAAGGGGCCTAAGCCTAGTCGATACCCAGAATGAGGAAGTATGTACATGTATGTCCTACTTATATAGGTTAAGAAGCGACATGTGGAATAAGGAATGTGGAACAATAAGGTATGCAGAGCATGTGGGGATATTGTCCACAACAAGTAAAATTAGAATGAAGGAATTTAAACAGGGATGGGACAATGGAAATAGAATAATAGGAATGTGGCCAAGGATAGGACAATAGAGAGTGTCCGACTATAAAACAATAGGGTTGTGGCTGAGGATAAAACAAGGACAGGATGTCCCGAGGTGAGGTAGGGCAAGGAATAAGGAGTGGATGTGGTAGGATTAATGGATGGTGAATGGCATAGAGTGGATGAGGAATAGGGGGAAGGAATGTAGATGGTGGAGGTGCCAAGCCGAGACCGGTGTACCAAGTGACTTGCATGCAGCATGGGCACTTGTACGTAGACATAGTCTGGCTGTCTGGTCGGTACTGCTGAATTACCAGACACTCGGTACATGTACTTGACAGCAACGGGTGGTGGTACAATGGGCAGTGGTGCAATGAACAGGGGTGCAAAGGGTGGTGGTGCAATGAGCGGAGGTGGTAAGAAGAGGGGTGGTACATAGGGGGGAGATGTGAAAGGGGGTGGTGCCACGGATGGTGGTCCTGAAGTTGATGGCACTACTGAGGATGGTCCTGAGCTGGATGGTATCTCTGAGGGTAATGATTGATGAGTTACCGGGGGGTGGTTCATGGGGAACGGGTTGGTCATATTTGTGCATGGGTGTAGGTCCGTGCTTGAGAATCCAGAGTCAGATGAAGGTTCCGGAGGGTGTGCAGGGGTCTGAGGCATCTGGAAACTGGGCCCAGGGGTGGATAGTTCTCGGAGGACAGATGCATGGTGGGCGGACACCTGGGTGATTGTCTGTAAGGCTTGTAAACACATGATGGGTCTCGAGCTCATGATGATCAGGAGTATGAGTACGAATATACTGTTAAATCCATGTGTCAGGTGCTTAGCTAGATACTTCCAGAGGGGTTTCTGGAGGCTTCTGAAGGGGTTTCTGGGAGGGGGGTCGAGACTCCAGTGGTGAAAGGGTTAGGGATCATAGATTCACAGATGGAGACAGAAAGATGGAAAGACGGGAAGCGCCAGAGACTTAGGGTTGGTCGCAGTATTAGGTTGTTATGATTAGTCGTTCGAGTGTTTGAAGTTGGAGGGACTTGGCTTCAACTTATGTGTTACGCCTAGGGAATAGCATGGGTTAGGGTAACCCGCACGGGTTACTGGGTTGGGTGCCCTTGGGTTTGGGTGTAGGTCAAGCCAAGAGCACCTGTGACCCAGCCCAACCCACCGCCTCAACTGCATATGCATATGACATGCCAACACGAATGAGCCGTACACACACGCACTGACACCAACATGCCATATGTGCACATGCTAACACCAATGTGCTGACACCAACATGCTGTATGCTCATATGTATGACACGCACGTGTGTAGCACATTTGTGTTGTATGTCGCATGTGCGTACAGCGCGTTCATGTCGTACGTTGTGTGCGCATACAGCGCATTCCTGTCGTACGTTGTGTGCGCATACAGTGCATTCCTGTTGTACGTTGCATGTGGGTGCAGCATGCACCTGACACCCATCGACCTGTGGGAAAAAACCCATGGGTTGATGGGTTCAGGTTTCCCATGGGTCAGGTGTGGGTCACCCCCATTTGACCCATGGGTGACCCATGCCATTCCCTAGTTGCACCCTCCTTGATTATCTGTCCCTAATTTCGGAAGGTCGGAAAGTTTACCAGAACTAAATCGGAAACTATGACGTAGATTAAGTTGATATTTGTACTGGCAGTCGTATGGGGGTTTATATACATGTAGTTAATCCTTGTACTATCTATTGCCGGGTAAAGACAAGGGGGAGAAGGGAATACAAGGGGCTAATATAAAAGGGAGAACAAGGGAGTGAGGTACACGATGATCCTGCACATCATTTATCAAGGAGTGGAACCTAGGTCACAGAATTGTGGGAGGTTTGGGATTGTGGAACTTCAGGTTGATGTAATGGAATTACAGAAAGTGATCATTCCAGGCTTTTAATGGTTAAAAGTCCCGGAAAAGGTGCAGGTGGTTGTGGGGACTAGTATGGGTTTATTGGGGGCATGGGCCATAACATTCATCTTAGCAATCCCCTCAGGAGTTGTAGTGGACATGGAGGATGACAATTTGAGACCTGGGTCTATGGGGGTGGTGACAGGTGCACTGTCTGCAAGGTTGTAACGATCAAGCATGTCAGAGATGTACTGATGCTGTGAGAGGCAGAGACATCATTGTGAGGGGTCCTGAGTGATTTCAATGCCAAATAGGCTGGAAGTAGGGCCAAGGTCATATAGCTTGAACCATTTTGCAAGTTCTATCTTCACATGTGAGATGGCAGATAGTGTTAGATTGTCTAATCCCACATACTATTCATATCTCTAATTAATGTCTTCCAAATAAGACAGTATACATACAGAGCTCTATGGAGTAGTATTGGCAATCTGATAACTTACTAGGGCTCTGAACTCAACTTGTATAGACACACATGTCTTCACTCAAGGAGTCAACCTGAAAGGTTACCTATGTAGACTAGATGGTGTAGTAGTTAACACCATAGCTATATATGCTATAGCCCTGGGTTCAAACCCCAGTCTGGTCATTCTTTTCACCTCAACAGACAGATGTCCTGGGAATGTCCCTGGTGGGTGCAGAGTGCACAAAACTTTGTTTGGGGTGTAATAGAGGTAGTAGATGAAGCATGAAGCTGTATAGGTGCAGGAGCATTGGTAAAAGGCTCCTGGAGGTATACAAACTTGAGTTTTGACCACATCCTGACTGGATTTTCAGCAATACCCTCAAAATAAACCCTCTGCTCAAGCTGAACACCTAAGAAGATGTCTCCAGCTGCTATAGATGCATCCTCATGCCAAATGGCTGCCTTGACAGCATCAACAGGCCTGACCCTCCTTCCAATGACAATCTGCCACAATCTCTTGCTCTGAAACACAGCCCTCATCTCTCCTCTCCACTGGGAATAGTTGGTGTTGTTGAGGAGGGTGATATGAAAGCAGGAAGGGTGACAGGAGAAAAGGGTAGGATGACACCTGGACATGATAAGGGTGTTGTCAAGTCAAATGTTGACAGATAAGGCTGAAAATTGGACAGGAGGTGGATGGAATCTGTAGGAAGGTGTGTGCCAAAAATTAGGAGGATTGGACAAGTGTGTGTTGCAGTGTGGGACGGTTAAAACCTAGGGCCCATAACCTGTTGGCAGGGAAGGTCTAGAGACTCTTAACTGTCACACACAGAGAGCAACAATGGCCTTTGGGGCTTATCAATATAGATGCTAAAAACAAGACCCAAAGGTGTGAAAAAGTGCATCGTTGTGGGTGCTTATTTTAAGCACCAGAGAATGCAAATGCAAAAGTGAAAAGTGCAAAAGAGAAACACAAGTGTAAGAACAAAACACAAATGCAGGGGAATAAAATTATACCCCAACAAGGAGGATAGCCAATGAAGACATATTTCTGAGCATGTGACTCAAGTCCCTTGCACTGGTCCTTCTGAATATGGACATAGGCAGTGCAGCCCCAGACACAAAGGTGTTAACCAGATGGTTTCTTGCCATACCATGCCTGGAATGGAGTGATGTCATGAAGAGAATGAGTGGGACTGCGATTCCAGATATGGACATAAGTAGCCAATGCTTCTCCCCAGAATGATGCAGGTAGTTTATATTTGGCAAGCATGGTGGTAATGGCCTCAGCAACTGTACGATTGGCATGTTCTGCAACTCCATTCTGCTGTGGACTGGCATGAACAGTGTATTGGTGTTCAATTCCATGTAGATCTGTAAAAGCCTGAAACTTCTTGGAAATGTATTCCCCACCCTTGTCATCACGCAAACACTTGATCTTCAGACCAAGCTGTGTCTCTGCCCAAGCCTTGTACTGCTTAAATGCCACAAACACCTGATCCTTGGTGCAAAGAGCAAAAGCGTGTCTTGTAATCAATGAACAGAACCCAATACCTGTACCCAGAATGGGTGCACACAGGGAGAGGTCCATGGAGATCAGTGTGGACAAGGTCAAGTGGCTTAGATACATGAGTAGATGAAGAAGGAAAGGGATTTCGATATTGCTTGCTGGCAAGACATGGTTCACAAACAGGATCAGGTTTTGCTTTGACCTGAGCACCAAACCGTCCACCAGATCACCCTTGACAAGGTGTTTGATACTCTCTAGGTTCATATGGGCAAAACAACGATGCCAGAGAGAGAGATCCATGACACAAGTGCTGGAAAGGTTCACAGACTCAGACACAGGAATGGTTGAACCATCAAGGAGGGCAGTGTTGTGAGTGTTTATAGAGACAGTAAAGAGAAGGTTTCCACTCTGAGTGAATGTAATATGGTCATGGACAATGGTGACAATGAACTGCTTTTGACGAGTGAGATATGTTGGGGTATGTTAGGAACTATATGCCGGCATACCCAACTATTCATTTCAGCCTGCTCAGCCCAACTCAACCTTCACTTGCCTATTCAACTATTATGCCCTCAGCCCACGGACTATATGCACCTCGTGTATCCGTCTTGGCATCACATGCTCCTGTCAATTCACTCCACTCATTTATGTCAAACTCCATATGCTGCAATTCCATTGTGTCTTCATTTACGTTTAATATCCTTTCATTTACATTCCGCTCCACTTTCATTTAATTGCAATTCCGTTCTGTCTCTTATATCCAATCTGCTATTACATTCCTTAGAGTAACTCCATTGGGAATCAGGGTGACACATCACTCCTCAATGTCACGGAGAAGATCAAGATTGGGAAATAGTATTTCTGTTCTCACTTTTCATAATCCTTGGCTTTCTTATCTATTATAGGAATCTAGTCTACTCCTCATAGATTTGAAAGTAGTATAAAGATCTTGTATATTCAGTAGTTCAGTCCTCAGTCAGATAATCGACTTTGATTTCAACTAAGCTATTTCTTTCTGTCTTGCTATTCCAAAATTAGGGACCAGTGTGATCTGGTGGGTGCAACATACAAGTTGAAGCCATGCCCTACTCTGAACCTCACCATTGTTTATCTTTGAGAGATATTACTTTTAATTATGATTACATTATTCCTTTACATTGTAACAGGGTATGATTTTATTCCCCTGCACTTGTGTTTTGTTCTTACACTTGTGTTTCTCTTTTGTGCTTTTCACTTTTGCATTTGCGTGTTGACAGGGAAGGTCTAGAGACTCTTAACTGTCACACACAGAGAGCAACAATGGCCTTTGGGGCTTGTCAATATGGATGCTAAAGACATGTATATAACAAAGGAACTACTAACCTTTGGGGCTTGTCAATATGGATGCTAAAGACAAGACCCAAAGGTGCGCAATGGTGCATCGTTATGGGCGCTTATTTTAAGCGCCAGAGAACACAAATGCAAAAGTGAAATGTACAAAAGAGAAACACAAGTGCAAGAACAAAACACAAGTGCAGGGGAATAAAATCATACCCCAACATTGCGTTCTCTGGCTCTTAAAATAAGTGCCCATAACAATGCACCTTTGCACACCTCTTGTCTTTAGCATCCATATTGACAAGCCCCAAAGGCCATTGTTGCTCTCTGTGTGTGACAGTTAAGAGTCTCTAGACCTTCCCTGTCAATAAGATATACTGATGCTGTGAGAGGCAGAGATGTTGTTGTCAGTGGTCCCAAGTGATTTCAATGCCAAGTAGGCTGGAAGTAGGGCCAAGATCACATAGCTTGAACCGTTTTGCAAGTTCTGTCTTCATGTGTGAAATGGCAGATAGAGATTTGGAAGCAAGGGTGAGATTGTCAACAAAGACAGTGTTAGGGGACAGCCTCCTGCCCTCTAATGTTTATTCTTTCCCAGTATATCTTTTATTTTCTATCTCCCTCCCCCTTTTAATGCCTTGGTTTCATTCTCATTTGCACTTGTTCATTGACTGTGACATGACTTACTCATGTCACAGTCACTAGCTATATAGTTTTGCTGCTTAGGTAAGGGATCCTCACCTTATTCTCTTCTGGATCCCTTACCAGGTATGCACCAATGTTATACTTAGTCTTCTTTTAATACATATTAACTTCTGGATCCCTTACCAGTGTCTGACTGGCTCTGTGGGTAGGCTCTAGGGTTAGAGTCCCTGAGTCAGGCCTAGGGAGAAGACCAGGGCTGGGTGGTGTCCTGCTGGTTCTAGCTTCCAGCAGTTGCCCAGGAATCAGTACCCATGTGAGTTGCCCTTACACTAGAATGAGGTCACCCAATAAGGACCGAGGGGCTGGCCGCGCACTTCAAACACGAGTGATGTCCTCACGCAGAGACTATGGCAACCGAACACCCTCCCTCCTCACACTCCACATGATTCTGTCTGTTTCCGACAGCGTACTTGTACCTACTAGAGGGAACGGCACTAGCATGGGAACGACAGAGGAAATGGAGCCTTAGTGGACTGCTTTGGGCAACATGGAAAACCACCACATAGTTGGTAGAGCGCACCACATAGTTGGTAGAGCGCACCGCCCTCTGAAGGGCAAGGCGATGCTATAAACCCCCAATACCCCCAACACTTTTCTCCCATATTCCTCTATTCCGACTACCTAGCGTACCTACAAGCCGAACAACCCCCCATACGCTACTCTATGACCTGTATGACCCGCCTTACACCCACGTTCTCAACCCAACCACCTGCATGCTTCCTCTCACCTGACTCCCCATTACAGCATGACCTTTTACACCGCAACTCCTTGTCCCTGGCCAGAGATCCTCCTATGGAAACCTACAGTAGTTGCAGCTACTATGCGGACAAGATGAGCAACAAGCTGTGGATGCTCGACCAAGCGAGCATCCTGGTTCTCCATCCCTGTTGTACATTGCAGGCTCCGTACCTTGGACCCATCGGTGACACTGCTGACATGTGTGACATGCTACATGATACGCTCGCCGAGTATACCCCCACCATCACTGCTGCATCCGCCTTCCAATCCACCTTAGGCTAGCAGCGACAACCCTACATGTCTCGGAAGACATGCATCTGCTCCTGGAGAGCCCCCCCCTTCTAATCTGCTTGTCTGTGACAAGTCCAATTCCCTGACAATGCCCCCAACTGTCAGCTGACTGCAGGGACCCCTCTATCCCCTCCGACACTGCATGCAGCCTCCTGAGCGCAGCCGGGCAGCACCTACATTTGCGGAGTCGTGCAGCGACCTCGAGGCAGTGTAACTGTGGTCGTTCCATGCCGTCACTCATAGTTGCACAAGAGTGCATTCCGACTACAGCCAAACGACACTGCCCCTACCACCGCTTGTCACCAAGCGATCAACACAGACCATGAGTGCATGGACGCCCCCACAGGCTCTCCATTCAGGCCACTTGCGGTGACCCCATGGTCTTTCCCTATTGCCGTCGCTCACTGCTGCATGAGAGCATTTGCCATAGACATGGATATCTGCCTCGCTATCGATCATCGGCATGCAAGGCCCACCTAGTCAGTCACCTCACGTATGGCCTGCCTTCCACGAACATTACGCCGTGGAGGTTAGTGGAGTACTGCAACCTGCTCACCACAAACTATGTCCGTGACAAATGCCCCATGCCCTCCAGCCTTCTCCCAAAGCCACACCATTGGCCAATCGTACAGGCTCGCTGACTCTGCCTCCTGCACCTCCATGCGTGGGCTGTCGCCGTTCATCATCGCACAAGAATGCTTTCCGGTGACAGCAAGACGTCACCGACCCCTGGCCATTGCTGACAAGATGAGACCCATTCGTGTTGCCCCGCTTCTCACAAACAGGACCCCCAATATGCATGGTTGACGATGTTACCTCTGCCGCTGCTCTCCCTGAGCAATTCACATGGATGACCGGTGCTCCCATGACCCCCAATGGTTGGGCCGGTCATAAAGACCACACATGCACACCACGCGATACCTTGAGCTCCCTTTCGCGCCAATCGTTGCTGCATGGGATGAACAGGAGTCATGCACCGTCTTCACCCTCGCTATTGGTACCATCCTGGGTCGCAGCCAATAAGGAACTGTGTGCACGCACTTTCCTGCAATGTCCAGGCTGGCCCAGGGAGACCGACATATGCCCGCATCAAATGGGCAAAAGCTCCCTCTGGATGCTTAACACAAACCTTGCCCTGGCTTGCCGCCCATTCTCGAGCACAAAGCCCAGACGGCCCGCAGGTGCAGGAGTCCAATCCCGGATAGGCTGCACAAGCCCCGCACATTGCGTATGCCCATGCCCCAATGCCCTTCCCACCTTTGCCCATTGTGGACGACTATGAGATAAGCGTCTGGCTCATGCCCACATGAACATCCTTTGCTGCAGAGGACGCCATTTTGCACATGTGCCATGTTTACCAGGACCAACCCCCCCCGGAAGCGGTACACCCCCTGCTAGGGTTGCAGCTCACAAAGACCCGACATGTGCCCTCCGTTCTGCCGCACACATTGTCACAGTGGTAGATGCAAGATTGCCGCATTCTCGAATGTGTCCAGTCATCCGTCCTCCACATTCTCCAGCAACTCCGCATTCCCTGCTGTTCCGAACATCACGATGGTGACCACATTGAAAAATCCTGCCCCATGCACCACGACCCCATCATCGCAGCATGCAACGCACTCATGCAGGTCATTGCACTGTCCTAGGTGACCCACGCCCTCGTGCGACCCCCTGTGACCCATGGTCCCTAGCAACCAGACTGGCTGAGAGACGCCCCTTTAAGAAGTTGTTGCCATGCATACCCCCTTCGAGATCCATACTGCCGCCATTGACTTGTCTGAGCCCCCGCTCGTGCATCACGCATCACGTTCAAGCGCATCCCCTCGTCCGCCGTATTGCAACCATTCGCGCTCCTTGCACACATGCCTCCCGGTGCATCTGTCTCCCTCCCTATTGATATCACTCGCAAAAAGGTGGAACATCAAGTACGGGCAGTCAAGGGTTGGATGGCCCAGATAGACCTGGTGTGGAGTAGGAGAGAGATCCATTTGAGGGACTTGAGAAATTGGGAGAAGGAGTTGCAAAGGATGAGGATGAGGATGAACATGAGGACTAGGGCGAAGTTGAAGTTAGCAACCAGGTAGCTGTCAAAATCCCGATGACAAGCCACTCACCCGCTCCTTCCCACTCGTCCCCGGTGTCCAACGCGCCACCTATGCTTGAGCGATGCACTTGCATGACACATCCTCAGGCCTTCATCGTGAGCCACCTGAGTACTGGTGACGTGGCACTGCGATGATGTCGATCGACGCCCGCGCGAGATCGTATAAGCAAACCGCGCTTGCGCCCGCTTTCCCTCCGACCACTCGATCATCGTCACCCCGTGCATAATGTCCCCACCTGCTGCCACTCGCTGCGACAGAGGTAGGCGAATCATCACAACCCGCTCATCGCAGGCAATGTCTACATCCGCACACTCATCCCTAGTGCCCAGTGCCCCGCCTATGCCTGAGCGGCGCACAACCTAGCATATGCGTGGCTCACTAGCCTGGTCACCTTCACATGCCACGTCCCCGGATCTCTGTAATGCGCTGTCTGGGCATACATGATGCAGCCCCACAATGCCCTCGATGGCTGCCCTCGTGCCGGTGCCCACGCATACCCACCTGTGGCCTGTGGTCCCCAACAACCTGTTGGGGTATGATTTTATTCCCCTGCATTGTCGTTTATTCTTGCACCTTTGTGTTTCTCTTGTGTGCTTTTCATTCCTGCATTTGCATGCTCTGGCGCTTAAAATAAGCGCCCATAACAACGCACCATTGCACACCTTTGGGTCTTGTCTTTAGCATCCATATTGACAAGCCCCAAAGGTTAGTAGTTACTTTGTTACATACATGTCTTTAGCATCCATATTGACAAGCCCCAAAGGCCATTGTTGCTCTCTGTGTGTGACAGTTAAGAGTCTCTAGACCTTCCCTGCCAACACAACCGGTAGGGAAATGCATGGGTCAGGCCAACCCGCACGGGTCACCGGGTCGGGTGTCCTTGGGTGTGGGTGCGGGTCAAGCCGCGAGCACCCGTGACCCAGGCCCAACCCGGGGCGTCAACTCTGACACAAATGCGATGAACACATACGTGCACGTGCCGACACGAACATGACGAACACGCCGTACATGCACGTGACACCACAAACGCGACGTACACGATGTGAGGCGCCGCGATGTACGCAACACCTGTTACGTGCACGCACCGCCACATACGCAACGTATGCAACGTATCATACGCGCACGTGCTGTGACAAACGTGATGTACACGACGTATGCGCATGCGCCATGACGAACGCGACGTACGTGCCGCCACGTATGCGACATATGCGCACACGCCACAATGAACACGATGTACACACATGTGCCGCCACAGATGCAATGTACGCGATGTATGCGCATGCGCCGTGACAAACACGATGTACACGCCGCCGCATACGCGATGTATTTGCATGCAACGTATGAGCATGCGCCATGACGAACATATGTGCCGCCACATACGCGACGTATTGCATGCGGGTGCGGCACGCACCCGAGACCCGTCGACCCATGGGTTAACGGGTTCGGGTTTCCCATGGGTCGGGTGCGGGTCACCCACATTTGACCCGTGGGTGACCCGTGCCATTCCCTAACAACCGGACAGGCTGCAGAGACCCCTGTTCTCCCTGATAGCACATAGGTGTCGCCCAGTAGCCCTGACACGACGCCCCACTATCACTCCCTACTGCCGCTGTCAGGCCCAGGAACGCCCCAGGACACCGTGTAGCCCAACCTGCTCTCATGCATCATCGTCGTCGCTGGCCCTCGTACGGTCTTGCTGATGCTACATCCCCACACGTTGACCTCCCACGCCTCTGCTCGTCTGTGTCTGATACCCAAGCGTCCGCCCCATGTTTTCACATGCACGCCTTCACCACTTGTCCGCTCGTATCCCTGTGTGCCTGCCTCCCGCATCTTCTGCGTGCTTGTCATCACTCTCTGTTCGTGTAACACCGCGGTTCCAAAGGGGCAATCTGGGACCTCCGCCATGCATCGTCCTGATGCATGTGATGCGCACCCCATATGCAGCCCATCATTGTTGCCAACTGCGGACGTACTCAGGCGAGCCACGATAGACCCACATACGCTACCGGACTCAATTCCCCCTCGCGCACATGCCGTGTCTGCCAGAACCAATGTGTGCTGGTACCACCACTTGCTCGTCTGCCCTCCGGTCCCTGCCACCATGTCTGAGCCCTACTGCCTCGCCTCTGTCCAACTCGGGCACCATGTGGCCCCTCCTCATCTCAGCCACCACCTCCACACGCACCACATCCAGAGCTCCATGTATGGTGGCACTTCGTACCCATTGCATCTGCAGAGGTGGCGGGCTCGGCGGGCATCACTGTGGGGACTCGGGATGCAGACTATATGGGGGCCCAGAGACATGCATCCCATCTAGTTGCTCTACTCCTCGCACCACGCCCATGTTCTCATCCAGCAGCACCGGGTTGACACTCCTGCGGTTGTCTCCTACCGCCGCCGCCCGCTCTGACTTGCACCCAGACCTGAGCAGTCGCTAGATCCCATTCCCACTGCATCTTCCTTCCTGCACCTCCTGCCTACTGCCGGACGTGCAATACAGGCTACACGATCTTCCTGCCATTCGGACGTACACCGGCAAGTTGCAACTGCCACGACGTGTACTGGACGCGATCCTCGTATACAACATGGACGCCTTGATGTGCTGCAACCCAGGCCCTCCACAGTACCATCAGTACCACCTCGAGTACCATCGCACCCCTCTTGTCGTGGCCAACAACAAGTGGCGCACACACGCCTCTTACTCTTTCCCAATGCCCAGTACAGTCACCACCACACGTGCTGTCACGGCAATGGATGTGGAAGTTGGCGAGGCACCACAACTACTCAATGCCATTATGCGACCGCCTGTGACGCTCTCATCCCGATGCTTGAGCACCCACTGTGTTGTGGACTACCCTCGGTGGCATCCATACCCTTGCTCTTGTCCAAATGGCCCCAAGGCGACGACTCTGCAATTGTTCACCGCCGTTGGTGCTAGCCTCCAGCCTCTACTGATCCCCAGGCTGCTCCCATACCTCGGTCACCAGTGACGCAAACTCAGACTCGAACCTAGGACTTGATCTCAGCCTCAGTCAGACCTTGGTCTGGAGTTCGGTCTCGGTCTTGGACCCAAACTCAATGGTAGGGGTGGACAGCATGTGTCAGGTTGCCACAATCTAGAGAGGGGGATGATGTTAGGGGACAGCCTCCTGCCCTCTAATGTTTATTCTTTCCCAGTATATCTTTTATTTTCTATCTCCCTCCCCCTTTTAATGCCTTGGTTTCATTCTCATTTGCACTTGTTCATTGACTGTGACATGACTTACTCCAGTCACTAGCTATATAGTTTTGCTGCTTAGGTAAGGGATCCTCACCTCATTCTCTTCTGGATCCCTTACCAGGTATGTACCAATGTTATACTTAGTCTTCTTTTAATACATATTAACTTCTGGATCCCTTACCAGTGTCTGACTGGCTCTGTGGGTAGGCTCTAGGGTTAGAGTCCCTGAGTCAGGCCTAGGGAGAAGACCAGGGCTGGGTGGTGTCCTGCTGGTTCTAGCTTCCAGCAGTTGCCCAGGAATCAGTACCTGCGTGAGTTGCCCTTACAGACAGGGACTAGGATTTTGACATTGTCTCTGAGCCAGATGATGCTAGTGTCAGACTTGATGCAAGTGAAGCCTAACTCATATAAGACAGTATCCAGCTTCTTGTTCCACACCCTGGGGGACTGTTAGAGTCCATAAAGCGCCTTGAGAAGTCTCCAAACATGATTTGGTCCACCTTGGTGAAAGCCCTCAGGCTGCTGAAGATAGACATCTGTGTCAGTTTAACCATTCAGGAAAGCGCTAGAAAAGTCAAGGGATTCAAGTTCTAGGTCCTCAATGGTAGCAATGGCCAGAATGGCACAAAGTGCAGCAGTGGGTGCAAATGTCTCTGTGTAGTCAAGTCCAGGATGCTGACTGTAGCCCTTGGCCACAAGACGAGCCTTGTAATGCTCAATGGAACCATCAGGATGATATTTGACCTTGAGCACCCAATGAGAGCCAACAGCTTTACGACCGGCAGGGAGTTTGACCAGTTCCCAAGTCCTATTTGTCACCAATGCCTGAATCTCCTCCATAGCAGCATCAAGGTAAAGCTGACTATCAGGATACTTCAATGCCTCTGCAAGTGTTTGTGGCTCCATCCCACTGACTTTGAAGACATACTCCATGGGAGCAGCAGGAGATAGCAACTCATCTGGATGACATGACACAGAAATGAGGCCAGCTGCTTCTTCAACAGGCTCATCCTCATCCTTATCATTGGACTTAGGAGAGACATTGTGATGAATTTTGTCATGATCAATCTTCCAGAACTCTCTGGGGGAATGATGGACATGAGTGCTGCGACGCACAGGAGGGGGATTAGGGACCGGTGCAGGGAGAGGCAGTGGGTGAGGTGCAGGAGGAGGCAATGGGTCAGGTGCAGGGATTTGTGCAGGAGGAGGAGGCTGGTTGTGAGTTGTAAGCACTTCTGGCATATCTTCTGAGACGTCAATAAACTGTGCAGGAGTTGGAGCAGGATGCAAATGTGGTGCAGGGGATGATAAAGGGAAGACATGCTCATCAAATTCAGCATCATTGCTGATTTGGGTCTTGCGAGTGTCAGGATTCCAGAACTTCCAGCCTTTGACACCAGGAGGATAACCAATGAAGACACATTTCTGAGTGTGTGACTCAAGTCCCTTGTGTTGGTCCTTCTGAACATGGACATAGGCAGTGCAGCCCCAGACACAAAGGTGTTGAACAGATGGTTTCTTGCCATACCACACCTGAATGGAGTGATGTCATGAAGAGAATGAGTAGGACTGCAATTCCAGATGTGGACATAGGTAGCCAATGCTTCTCCCCAGAATGATGCAGGTAGTTTAGATTCAGCAAGCATGGTGGTAATTGCCTCAGCAGCTGTACGATTGGTGCATTCTGCAACTCCATACTGCTGTGGACTGGCACAAACAGTGTTTTGGCGTTCAATTCCATGTAGATCTGTAAAAGCCTGAAACTCCTTGGACATGTATTCCCTACCCTTGTCATCACGCAAACACTTGATCTTCAGACCAAGCTGTGTCTCTGCCCAAGCCTTGTACTGCTTAAATGCTGCAAACACCTTATCCTTGGTGCAGAGAGGGTGGAAAGAGCGAAAGTGTGTCTTGTCATCAATGAACAGCACCCAATATCTGTACCCAGAATGGGTGCACACAGGGAGAGGTCCATGGAAATCAGTGTGGACAAGGTCAAGTGGCTTAGCTGCACGAGTGGATGAAGAAGGAAAGGGATTCCGATGTTGTTTGCCAGCAAGACATGGTTCGCAAATAGGATCAGGGTTTTGCTGTGACTTGTGTTGACAGGGAAGGTCTAGAGACTCTTAACTGTTACACACAGAGAGCAACAATGGCCTTTGGGGCTTGTCAATATGGATGCTAAAGACAAGACCCAAAGGTGTGCAATGGTGCGTCGTTATGGGCGCTTATTTTAAGCGCCAGAGCACGCAAATGCAGGAATGAAAAGCACACAAGTGAAACACAAAGGTACAAGAATAAAACATAATGCAGGGGAATAAAATCATACCCTAACACCCCCCCCTGATGAGTTACCACTGCAAAACTCACATACGCCTTTCAATCCCCATTAGTTTCCTACACCTCTCCACTTTAACTCACTCCAATGGCTTGGTGAGTAGATCAGCAGCCATATCAGTGGTGGGAATGAAGAGAGGACTGAGCGTGCCAGCTGCAACTTCATCACAAAGCCAGAAGAACCGCAAATCAAGATGTTTCATTCGACCATGGTGTTCAGGGTTTTTGGCAACAGAGATTGCAGATTGGTTGTCAATGCGAAGGGTAGAGGGTGAATCAAATGTATACCCAAGTTCACCAAGGAACTGCCTAAACCAGACCACTTCCTTTCCAGCATGAACGGCAGCAACAAATTCTGCCTCAGTGGTAGAGAGGGCTACAATGGTTCGAAGTTTGCTGGACCAGCTGATTGCACCTGTGCCCATTTTGAGGAGATACCCACTGGTAGACTTGCCATTGTCTGGGTTCCCAGCATGGTCAGCATCGGTGTAGCTTTCAAATAGTTCACCTGATGGTGAGGGTGCATAGACAAGCTGATAATCCATGGTCCCCTTCAGATATCGAAAGAGGTGTTTGACTGCTTTCCAGTGTGCCATGCCAGGGTTCTGATTGAACCGGCACAAGAATCCAACAGCATAGGAAATGTCAGGACGAGTTGCAACTGACAGATACATCATGGAGCCAACAGCTGATGCATAGGGAATGTTCTTCATCTCAGAAATCTCCTCAGGAGTCGTAGGGGACATGGAGGATGACAATTTGAGACCTGGGTCTATGGGTGTGGTGACAGGTGCACTGTCTGCAAGGTTGTAGCGATCAAGCATGTCAGAGATATACTGACGCTGTGAGAGGCAGAGATGTCGTTGTGAGCGGTCCCGAGTGATTTCAATGCCAAGTAGGCTGGAAGTAGGGCCAAGGTCACATAGCTTGAACCGTTTTGCAAGTTCAGTCTTGACATGGGAGATGGCAGATAGAGATTTGGAAGCAAGGGTGAGATCGTCAACAAAGACAGGGACTAGGATTTTGACTTTGTCTCTGAGCCAGATGTAGATGCTAGTGTCAGACTTGATGCAAGTGAAACCTAACTCATGTAAGACAGTGTCCAGCTTCTTGTTCCACACCCTGGGTGACTGTTTGAGTCC
>QLPI01001091.1:0-16349 GCA_003314275.1 Chroogomphus rutilus
AAATAGTAGCAGGCATTGAGAATATTGAGGTGGAGAACATCGAGGTTGAGGTGGAGAATGCTGAAGTTGAGGCAGAGAATGTCAAGATTGAGATGGACAACATTGAGATCGAGGCAGAGGAAATTGAGATAGAAGCCGCAGATGAGGATATGGATGAGGATGTCCTGACCTGGTCGAGTGTCACTGCTCCTGGCAGTCCTACATTCAGTGCTTTCAGCGACAAGGGCACTTTGCCCCCTACCTCAGATGTGAGCACAGACTCAGAGCTCATGGAAGAGGTTAACCTGAAGAGGAAGCATCATGATCAGCCAGGCAAAGAGAAAAACTCACGGTGGAAGGTGGCAAGAAGAGGGAAGGCCAGGGTGGTATCAGATGATGGGACTGGGGTTGAGACCGATGATGATGGTAAACAAAGTCGGTCTGCAATCGCCAGTAAGAAGCTGAGGGAGTCAGTGAAATCCGGAGAGTTTGTCATTGACGAGAAGAAGAGGGAGAGGTTTGAAGACAAATGTGTTGGGATGGACCATGGAGCAAAATTCCGTTATGGCAATGCTGGCTGGCAAGTTCTCCACTCCAAGTGCGCAAACTGGTAAAAATGTCAGAGCCATACAACACCATGAAGTTCAAGTCACACCTTGAGGCCTACAAGGTACAGAAGCGAAATGCATCGATTACAAGCTTCTTCAAGCCAAGGGATCGAAATGACGCCAATATGGGAGCAAAAACAATGATTGCTGCATTTGGGCAGAATGACATTTTCATCGGTGGCGATGCCAATATGGGAGTTCAAACAACAATTGCTGCATGTGGGCAGAATGACAGTGTCCTCGGTCATGATGCCAATATGGGAGTTCAAACAATGATCGCCACATTTGGGCAGAATGACATTTTCATCGGTGGCAATGCCAATACGGGAGTTCAAACAACATTCGCCGCATGTGGGTGGAATGACAGTGTCCTCGGTCGCAATGCCAATATGGGAGTTCAAACAATGATTGCTGCATTTGGGCAGAACGACGTTTTCATCGGTGGCAACGCCAATACGGGAGTCCAAAAAACAATTGCCGCATGTGGGCAGAATGACAGTGTCCTTGGTCGCAATGCCAATACAGGAGGAGTCCAAACAACCATCGACACAAATGGGCGGAGGCACATTTGCATTGGTGACGATGTGATGTTAATCAAGCCTCCCCGCTCAGATAATGAACTTTCCGCACAGACCCTACCCTGCTGTGGAATATCTGATGTACATCATCCCCTCATGTCAACATACATATCTCGGACTGTTGTTGAAGGTGCTGGGTCCATCTCCCTCCAGAAGGCCACAGAAAAGGTGTACGGTGACGGCATCAAGTACTCCCAGTTGATGGATAACCAGAAGGCAATCGTGACAATGACTCAGTCTCACCTTTGGTCATGGACCATTAACTGTGAGCTTCAGGTTGTCTTTTCCACCAACTGCCTGAAATTTGTCAAATGGGAGCAACAGCGGGGGTCCCAATTGACAATCTGTGGCAACTGTGCAAAGGTTTCTAGGTCAGAGGCATTCAAATGAGCATTGTGTGTCAAGCCGGCCCCATTAGAGAGGATGAAGTTTATACCTCTTAAGTACCGTGGTTCACTGGAAGACCTTGGAGCCAAGTTTGCTGGTATTCAGGGTCTCTCTGAATTGTTATCTGATGTGAGTTCTTCCATTTCTTGCCCTTCTTCAAAGGCTAATACTCAAATGTGTACTAGGACCCACAGACCTCAATGTGGTTACGGTTCGTTCGTGGTGTTATGAAAGGCAAATACAATGATAAACTTGTCTTCCTGGCCATGATCCAAGCCACTGTGGCAGCTCATGACCGGGAGACCCGTGGGGTTGGACTTCAAAACATGAGTTACATACCAATATATGAAGAATTCACGCAGATGGTGGCATTGACAAGCCCACGCACCTACCGCCTCTTTGCACCGCACATTCAACTTCCCTCCCTCCATCACCATAGGTAGGCCTTCCCTCTCTATGAAACATCACAGACTCTCACACCATTAATAGGATGCTCTGGTCAGAGTCCCCCATGTTCCCAAGAATCATCTGTAATGACACTTTTTTCATTGCCCAAAGCTATATCGTCTCTGTTGACTACTCTGATCCAATTGCATTAGCTTGTGATGATTCAAAACTCCATCCATCGCCTCAAGTGGTTTGGGACAACTCAGCAAACTCAAACATCCTGGTTGGGTCAACACTCAGCAGGGATATTCTTGTTGCAAATGCAGAGGAACTCGAGAACCTCCTCGTAGATTTGAAGGATAAGGTTGCAACCAAGGTATGCACTGCATTATAACAATGGTTGACCCATACCTGAGGTTTACATCCCTTCTTGTAGTTGAGGCTCTGGTGTATGCAGATCCCACTGATTGGCATACCCTCAATGATTGTTGCTGCAGAAGCAATCCCAAATGACTTGACAGCAGAAGAGTTATATTTGAAGTCAAACCAAATTATCAATGGCCTGAAGAATCATGGGGTCAATGTCATCTCATATTCCTACGATGGGACCCAAACTGAACAGACTGTCCAGGATCTCCTTGTCACACACGCAACAGGTTGGATTACACATGTAATCCCTGATCCTGAATGTGATCACATACATGAAATACGGATTCCAATCTATCATTTATCCCCCGTTGTCATGATCTAAGATTTAAAACATGCAGCCAAGACACTGAGAAACAATTTGTTCTCAGGGGCTCGTGCTCTCGTGCTCGGCAACCACCTTGCAATGTACTCTTATGTATGGGATATGGTGTTTAGTGCCCTCTCTGGATGCCCACTATACCACCAAGATGTTGAAAAACTTGACTGGCAAGATGATAATGCTGCAACGTGACTATTTTCAGCAGCAGCATTGGAGTTCATTACAAATCAGTTCCCTGATCGTCTTGGGTTGACTGTCTATCTATTTATTATAGGAGAGGTGGTGGATGCTTATCAAAGTCGGACGATATCCCACTTGGAACGGATAAAGATGGTTCTTCGATGCCGGTACTTTATCAGACTATGGAAGCGTTTCCTCAGTGCGGCAGGCTACTCCCAATCCAAACAATACATCTCACAAGAGGCCGATGATATCCTCCATATGCTGATAGATGGTTTAATTGGACTCACCTCAGTGGGCAGCAGTATCCTCTACTGCCCTGGCTCTACTCTACCAAAATATTTGAACATGTCTTTGCAGAATGCCAGAAGTTGGTGAAAGACTTCACCTACCTCAACTTCTTATATATGGTTCCCCGATTACACATTCTTATCCGGGCTACATTGCTATTCTCCAAAGGTACAGATCCCAAGGCTCAGGCCATGGGTTATTCTCACTCATACCTTGACCCTGAGAATGCTCGGATCGAATCACTGGCGACATACCCTACAGATGACAAAATCTCATTTGCAGCAGGAGAAGCCTGGGATGAGGCTGTTACCCTTTTGGCTCTACTTGGGATCCATGCTGATGACCTTTCTATTTCCTTGACTATTGACCCAACTCTTCCGTTTTCTGACCCTGATGAAGCAGACTCAGTTGAATACCCCAACGATGAGACCGAGACTGTGGCTCTCCAATACTTGATCAGCAATCAACAGACCACTTGTTGGGAAGAAGTTGATACTGAGATTCAACACCGCATGCACATGTTGACATGTGCAGCGATCTCTTTGGATATTGAAGAGAGAAGGGCACTGTAAGTACATTGGCCACATGAAAGCCAATAAAGTGCTAACCCTTCACTTTTTTCAGGGCTGAGTTGTCCAGAGGCAGTGACGCTGCTGACTTCGAAGGGACCCTTCGCTGTAATGCAATGATAATCGAAGGTATACGTAACACCCTTGAAATATCTACAAAGATACAGGGGACCACAAGTGGAGTCAACACCGACTCTATCCTGATGGTCACACAAAAAAATCTCTTGCAGTTGGTTGCTGTCCATCTTGCCCATCAAACAAAGCGGGCTTCGAAGAGCATCAAAACACATGCAAACCCCCAGGATGCAACCCTAACATCTCCAGTCCAGACTGACCGTCAACAGCTCAGTATACACATGGCAGAAACCATTCGTCGAGCAGGTAGTGGCCTAGAATGGAATGTACGGTGGAAGCTTAGAACTGCACCTGGAACAAGAAGTCCTAAAGAAATTCTGACTCTTACTGGGAACTCAGCCAATGCTGAGGTTGCAGGTAAAGAACGAGTCAACATGGTATGTCACTTGCATTCACCAGATGAGGGACCTGCTGTCTTACAAAAACACACAGGCCCAGCTTGCACGAGCCGAACTCTTCAATAAGGGAAATATAAACTTTTCGTAATATCTTGCCGATGGCTTGGTTGGTAATGGCATAAGTCCAGCAACCCCACCCCGTGTCCCATTGAAAGCAGGAAGCTGGGCATTTGTATATTGGAATGGGTCAATATATGTTGGAAGAGGTATCTTTACTGTTACTTATCTCCACTCATAGCACCGGCTCACAATTAACCAGTTTTAACATTTTATTCAAAGGAGGCTGGTAGCGGGAGTCGACATGTATGGCAGGCCACCACGTCCGCAATCAGTGCTTTATCCTATGTGGTGGCACAGACTTTTGAGCGGACAAACTCACCAAACTGCTTCCATTCCATCCATCGTGATAAGGCTACCATTAGGGCTGAGACATATCTTCACATGCCATCAGTTCATTTTCTTTGTAGGCTCCAGGAGGAGGTAAAGTTTGCCAATTTGCAGACAATCTTGGTGGACAACAAGGACTGGGCCACTTTCCAGGAGTTGTCCAAGTGTTTGCCAGCATTGGGATGAGCGATAAAGGACCTGAAGAGTTCCACAAAGGGAGGAAAAAAAGGTGTAAGGTATACGTGACTCTTGCACGCTCTCACCTCTAGTTGTCCAACTTGTATTATATTGTTTTTACATGCAACTATATGTAGAAACCAGGTAGAGAGGCCCAGGCAGATTTTTCTATTTTTTTCTTTCTATCCAAACAAATTTGGCCCCTTTGGGATAGGTCTGTCTGGGTCCGAATCTTTTTCCCTAGCCCCCAATTTCTGCATCTGAACTTTTCGCCATTCGAGCTCATTCGAGCCCGGCGAACCTCTTCCCTGATTTTCCGGAGTCCTGGCTTAGAGATGAATGACGCAGCGAACACAGGATTAGTACAAGAATTAATAATATTCATTATTTTCTGTAGTATATAAAGTATGTAGTTATATCAATATCTAACAAGTTCTCGAAGAGATTAAATCTCATTTAATATCCCTCGATCTACAGGTTATGGGCCCCGGCCATAACTGATCAACTCTATTACACTCCACACCGTCTACTATGTCTATTACTGTTATGGCCCATGCCACCAAACAAACCCACATTAAACCCCACAACCCACCGCGCTGTTTCCGGGATCTTTCCGATCACTCAAAGTCTGAATAACCGATTTCTGGATGTCTGACACATCATTCTGAGGTCCCACGCTTCCGAACCTCCGAAGACTCTGAAGTCAAGGTTCCGCTCCTTTGATAGACGACATGCAGGATCATTGCGTACCTCACTCCTTGTTCTTCTTTTTATATTGCCCCTTGTACTCTCTTCCTCCCCTTGTCTTTACTCAGTAAAAGATAGTACAAGAACTAGATACATGTATATAAACCACCAGTCGACTGGACTATTTGCCAGTATGAATATCAACTTAATACTGCATCATAGTTTCCGGTTAAGTTCTGGTAAACTTTCCAACTTTCTGAAATTAGGGACAGACGATCAAGGAGGGTGCAACACATAAGTTGAAGCCAAGTCCCTGCAACCTCGAACCACCCGTACCTAGGGAATAGCACGGGTTCGGCCAATCCACATGGGTCACCGGGTCGGGTGCCCTTGGGTGCAGGTGTGGGTCAAGCGGAGAGCACCCGTGACCCGGCCCAACCCGGCGCGTCAATCATGTACACGTGCATGTGCATGCATGCATACGGTGTCGTACGTGTGCGCGTACGACACACACGCGTGGCACACGCATACGACATGCACGCGCATACGACACACATATGCCACACGCGCATATGACACACACGTGCTGCACACATATGACACGCACGTGCCAACACCAACGTATGTGCATGCGTAGAATGCATTCGAGTCGGCACATACACGTACGGCACGTTCGAGTCGGCACGTATGTGTACAGTGCATTTGAGTCGGCGTGTACGTTTATGGTGTGTTCGAGTCGGCGTGTACATGTACGGCGTGTTCGAGTCAGCACATACGTGTACGGCGTGTTTGAGTCAGCGCGTACGTGTATGGCATGTTCGAGTCGCCACATACGCATACAACATGTTCAAGTTGCCGCATACGCGTATGGCGTGTTTGTGTTGGCGCGTGCATGTACAGCACATTCGTGTCGGTGCAAATGTGACATACAACACGAACGCGCCGCAGGTGTGCGGGTGCGTGGCGCACCCGAGACCCGTCGACCCATGGGAAAAAACCCATGGGTTGACGGGTTTGGGTTTCCCATGGGTTGGGTGCGGGTCACCCACATTTGACCTGTGGGTGACCCGTGCCATTCCCTACCCGTAACACCCTATACCGTGAACAGTCCCAAGACCCCCAGCGTTCCCAACTTCCATCACTCCGATTCCGATCCCGATTCCGATCCTTTGCCCCTGCCCTTGGAATATGAATTCTCCCTTCGGAAACCTTTTGGAACCCTCTGAAAACCCTTCCAGAAGTCCCCAGCTAAGCGCCGATACACGGATTTAACAATTACATCGAACGCTTACAAGGTCGACCCCTTGAATGGGGACAATTATATTACGTGGCAATGGCGCCTAGAATGGGTCTTAGAGGATCCAGATCTATGGGCGATAACCGACAGATTGGAGATGGAACCACAGCCAATAGATGCCAGGGTGCCTACCAAAGCAGAACAAACAGCGATCGCTGAATGGAAAAAGAAAGATAAAAAAGTGCAAAAGGAGATATGTCTTAGAATATCCGATGAGTATCTGGTATGTATTGATCGGGATACTACTGCTACAAAGATAGGGAGCAGACTGCATGGGATCTTCGAATCTAAAGCGGCAATCGGCATCGTTAATATCCGCCAGGAATTTTTCCGAACAATGGCTGTGGACGGTGCTAACATGGATGAGCACATCTGGAAGATGCACGGGCTATACCAACAACTGAATGCCAGGGGGTAATTAATTTCTGACGATGACTTCAGTAATACATTGCTCACTTCATTACCGGACACCTGGGCCACATTCATAACTATGTTCAATGCAATTGGGACGGCGATCAACTCTGAAACACTGATCGCCAGGATCCTGGATGAAGATCGATCGCGGAGCACCAGTACTATTAAACAGACAGCGCTCAAGGCACAATACAACCCCGGTAACAGGCGCAAGGGCGGAGATAGAGCACCCAGCGCTACCAAAGGGAATTGCCGCAACTGTGGCAAAAAGGGGCACTATATTAAGGATTGTTGGGTAAAAGGGGGTGGCAAAGAAGGCCAGGCTGTCAGGGGAACCCCCGATCATGAGTCCCGACCAGCGTCGACCTACCCGTACTCCACACCTGCCAATCGAGGTCTGTTCGACCCACTCACGGCAGTACTGAGCATACCGTGCACTGAACCATCATCCCTGTTGGCGAGTACCCTTCAGAAGGGTCGACTATAACCCTTGGCTCCCCTTTCGTCATTTGTTCTCAGTGTCGAGGCGCTGGCAGAACTTCCCGGTCGGTAAGGAGGGTGATCCCCGGTAGAGCGCAGAGCGCCATAGCGATGGTGCTTATATACAGTAGTCAGTGGGCGAAGGGTTCCCTAGAGTTTTCTCTTTGGATCCCCCTTCGCCAGGTAGGCTAGCCCCCATGTATGAGGTGCCATACTAAAACCTTTGGATCCCCCTTCGCCAGTGCACTGCCCTGAGGGTAGAACACCTGCTTAGGTTGCCCTTACACAGGCACCCAAGTGGTTCAAGGAGCCAAAAGATCGGGACTCCGCCAAGCAATCTAAAGATGAAGATCTAGCATTTATGGCCTATATTAAGGAGGTCACACCAGCGGCAATCTCGGCATCAAATTGGCTGGCCGACACGGCTGCAACAATGCACATCATGCGTAGCCGAGAAGATTTTATTATGTACACAGAAGACAAGTCAGAAATCGATGGAATTGCCCTGGGAAATTCACTGAAAACAAAGGGTCACGGTACAATAACAGTACACTTCAAAGTGAATGGAAAATCATTCCCAACGACCTTACACGATGTCAAACATGCACCGGACTCCTCTAACAACCTTATCTCAGTTGGGTGGCTAACCGATCATGGATACTCGGCCAGATTCACATCCTCAGGGGTGGAATTCATTTCCGCCAAAGGCACTATATTTGCGATCGGACAGAAGCAAAACCGACTTTACAAGATGCATGTGAATACCAAATCTCCAGGTCAGGCACAGGACTTTGCAGCTGTAACCAAGGGACAAACTTTAGATAAATGGCACCGGGTACTCGGCCATATTAATATCTATACTATCCAGGCACTCCACAAGAATCAATTGGTCACAGGGCTAACGATCGATGACACACAAGTGCCGACTCAATGTACGGCATGTATTCAAGGCAAGTGCCATGTGGAGCCATTCCCCAAGGAATCACATGAACGGGTCCAGGAGATTGACGACCTTGTGGTATCCAATGTGTGGGGCCCAGCTCAAGTTGAAGGTTCAGGGCAGGAGTGCTACTTCTTTACATACATGGATTACAAAACCAGGTATACCAAGATCTATTTCGGGCCGACCAAAGACCTGGTCACAATTAATTTCCCATAATATAAGGAGTTCCTGGAAATACAAACCGGTAAAAAAGTCAAAAGAATTAGGACTGACAATGGTGGAGAATATGTTAACAAAAATTCCAAGATTATTGCGCACAAAATGGAATTATTATGGAAACTACAGCTCCATACTCACTGGCCCAGAACAGCATTGCCGAGTGGATCAATCAAACTCTATTGGAACATGCACGTGCAATGATATTCGCTAAAGATCTACCCAAAATCTTATGGCCTGAGGCAGTGGCATACTCAAATTATATTAAGAACAGGGTACCTACCCAGGTGCTTGGGATGGAAATTACTCCGTATGAAGCATTTTTTGGTAAAAAGGCTGATGTGTCAAGGTTAGAAGAATTCAGCATGCATTGCTGGGTCATGGTACCGGATCAGAGGAGATCTAAATTAGATCTGAAAGCTGAAGAACATCTATTCATCGGGATAGTGGAACACTCAAAAGCATGGAGATATTACAATAAAAAATCAAGGCAAATTCAAATCTCCAGGAACATTACTTTTGACAGTTCAGATAACAGACTTTATTCAATCCCAAATGAAGATGACGACATGCTGCTCGAGGGGGAGACTACACCATGCGAGCGATCACCTGACCCACCTGCACCCACCTCAAATGACAATATACAGATGCTGGAACAAGCACCAGCACCGGAAGTATGGTGCAGTACCCGAAAGACCGGCAGGCCAGATTACCAGCTACTTCATTCAGGGGAACCAGCCACGTGGGCCGATCAGGCACTTATGAGCCGGGAAATAGTCATGGAACCGGAGAATTATGCGGAAGCAATTACACAGATCGACTCACCGATCTGGCACGAGGCCATGATTAATGAAATGAATCAACATGATGAAATAGGCACATGGGATTATGTTGAGCTACTGGCAGGACAGACAGTGATCGGCTGCCGATGGGTATATGCTACAAAGATGCAAATAAACAGAGATTTTGACAGGGCAAAAGCACGGCTTGTAGCATAAGGGTTCACACAGAGGCCGGGAATGGATTACTTTGAGGTTTCTTCCCCTGTTGTCAAGTTTGACTCACTCTGGATGTTACTAGCTATCGGAAATGCTCTCGATTGGGAGATCGAGATGATGGACGTTAAAGGCGCCTATCTCAATTCATCCCTTGAAGAAGAAATCTACATGCACCAATCCGAAGGTTTTGATCATGGATCAGAGCGCGTATTAAGATTAAAACAGGTGCTATATGGACTCAAGCAGGCCGGACGGGCTTGGCACCAACGATTTCAATCGGCATATTAAGTTTTCATTTTATTCAGAGTTCAGCCAATGAATGCGTTTACATCTGGATCAACGGATCTAATACAGATGTAATTTCCGCCTATGTTGACGATCTTGGGCTATTTTCAAATAGCCAAAGAGGGATGGAACGTACCAAGAAGGAATTGAACGCTGAGTTCAACATGATGGACTTGGGAGAAATGAAGAAAATTTTAGGAATAAGTGTTGAAAGGGACAGGAAAGCAGGAACACTCAAGATCTCTCAAGATGCATATATTGACAAGCTACTCATTCGATTCTGCATGCAAGACGCCAACCCTGCATCAACACCCCTCAATAAAAATACGAAATTAACCATCCCAGAAGAGGCGATGAGTTCACTGGAAATTCCATATGCCAAGGCGATCGGTTCATTAATGTACGCAGTGCTTGGCACCCGTCCCGATATATCCTTCGCAGTCCAACATCTTAGTCAATTTACTATGTCATACGGGCTGGAACACTGGATGGCGATCAAATACGTGCTCTGCTACCTTAAAGGAACACGGGATCACGGCATTACATACAGACAGAGCACCAGCCTAAATTTAGAGGTATTCACCGATGCCAATTACGCAAATAGATCGGATGCGTATCTATAGGTGGCTATACAGCCATATTCAGAGGAGGTGTGATCACATGGAGTTCAAAGAAACAGAGAACGATCGTGTTATCAACTACACAAGCAGAATATATAGCAATGACTGAGGGGGCAAAGCAAATTGTTTGGCTTAGGAGGTTTCTTCAAGATCTGGGTATAGATCAAACCACACCTACATCTATGCGATCGGACAACTTAAGGGCCATCACGCTTTCCCACGATGCCACTTATCACGCGCAGACCAAACATATTAATGTGGTTTATCATTTCATTCATGAACAAGTGGCCTCTAATGAGGTAACACTCACTTACGTTAGATCTAGGGAAAACCTCGTGGATTTAATGACCAAGGCGCTGGATGTACACCAACACCGATATTTATCTGGTGGACTAGGTTTTTGGGTGTGGCCCAAATTGAGGGGGAGTGTTGAACATGGAGACGGCAATATGGCCACACAGGAGCCGGATGAAAGTGGCTAAGATCTGCCGTAGCAGATCTACGGGATCCGGGTGTAATGACACCTGGCTTAGAGATGAATGACGCAGCAAACACAGGATTAGTACAAGAATTAATAATATTCATTATTTTCTGTAGTATATAAAGTATGTAGTTAGATCGATATCTAACAAGTTCTTGAAGAGATTAAATCTCATTTAATATCCCTCAATCTACAGACTGGTTTTCCAGACTGAACTGAAACTGAAGAGCAGAGAGTGAAGGGACATGGACCAAGGGGACCAACAAGCTGAGGAAGAGATGGATGTGAGATGTGGTTTCCTCAAGTTAGCCAAACTGACTGTAGTCCTGCATGATGCCAAGCCAAGATACCAACAACATGGGCCGGCCATTGAGGGTTTGGGTTTGCATACTTTAGGGCCCAGCTGGGGGGTAAAGTATGTTGAGGAAGCAAGGTGTGGGCAAAGGGTATATAGGGTATAGACTCACTGACAAGGGACCTTAATATTTCCTCTTAGGATTTCCCCCTTGTCAGGTAAGCC
The DNA here is from genome assembly GCA_003314275.1 of Chroogomphus rutilus. NCBI lineage: Eukaryota > Fungi > Basidiomycota > Agaricomycetes > Boletales > Gomphidiaceae > Chroogomphus > Chroogomphus rutilus. Next base: position 11,766 of record QLPI01001091.1, read on the forward strand.
CCCCTCCTCCTTGTGTACATAGACAATATCTATAACTTAGGATTTCCCCCTTGTCAGCTCTGTGTGAGAAACCACAGGCACCATAGGGGTGCCCTCACAACAGGAAATTTTCTACAAAACAAGGACCAGGCATTGTGTCATGGTGCAACCATAGGCAGCTTCAGTCTCAGCGACTGCAATTTGAAGAGCAAGAGCACAGCCTCACTTGCATACCAGACACCAGACTCCCCCTCCTCCATAGCTGTAATAGAGCCAATTGACTCTTGCCTGATAATGCACCCTAAGATAGACACCAATGAGTGACTTCTAAGGCTGGAGCAAGAATTGTTAGCAAGCAATCTGGCCTCCCCTAGAAGATCAGCCCCCTGTGCCACCAAGGTTCGAGACCTGGATCCCTTCGACAGATCCGATTCGAGAAAGCTACAAGCCTTTTTAGTGCAATGTATGCTGAACTTCCGTGACCGCCCTGATGCTTTCGACTCTGACAGCGCCAAGGTAACCTATGTGTTATCGTACCTGACTGGTACCGCCCTAGACTGGTTTGAACCAGCCCTCACTGCCCCCGACGAGCCAGACTGGCTCTACGACTATGACAAGTTTGTTTCTGAACTTAAGACCAACTTTGGACCCCATGACCCGGAAGGAGAGGCCGAAACAGACCTCGAAAACCTCTGCATGTGCGACTACCAGCGCATCATGAATTATGTAGTCGAATTCAACTGACTAGCCACCCGCGTCCACTGGGGCGACGCCACACTCCGTTGGCAATTCTACAATGGACTTCCCGGTAGGATCAAGGACGAGATCTCTAGAGTAGGAAAACCGCATTCCCTACTGCAACTCCGCCTCCTATCCCAATCCATCGACACTCGTTACTGGGAACGTTGATCAGAAGTCGCCAGAGAATCCACCTCTAACCAGAACTTCGACCGCCTATACGATAGAGGAAGAACCTCCGTGAACAGATACTCCGCCCCTAACACGGGCAATAAGACGGCCAATGTAGGCCAACCCGCGACCCCGTCCAGTGGCAGCAGGACTACCATGGACCTTTCGTCCAGATTAGGGAAAGATGGAAAACTTACACCTCAAGAACGCCAATGCCGATTCGAACAAAACCTCTGCCTCTTCTGCGGTAGATCGGGTCACACAGCCAAAGAATGCCCAAGATCCCCTACCACGGTCACCCAGGGACATGCAGCCTCCATAGCAGAAGAAGTCGAGGAGGAATCCAAAGCATCGGACGCCTCGGAATCCAAAGATTAGGCACAGGCCCCCGGCTCCAGTGCCAATCGTTCGCGTTGAACAAATCGACAGTGCCCACGGAGCAAAACAAACAACGCATCCACTCTCTTCAGTTCTCGAAACACCCGTGACCACCCATCGATAAGTTTCGACCGTGACCCTCTGAAAATCCGTCAGATTCTAGTTACCGGACACCACACACTCACCCACCACGATCTAACGATCGATAGGGTATTGAGTACTACTTTGTTTAGCCTACATCCGAACTGATTCTTGATACCGAGCCGCAGCGCTCAAATTCAACCCCCGAGAAATTTCCACTCAGGAAATCGTGACCCTCAAAACCGTACCGCCCCTTAGACAAGTGGTACCACTTGTAGATCTCTTGCTTAGCCTAGACCCTTGTTGATAACATGTTAAATTCACTAAAAACCTTGATACAGTTACTACCAAAACTCGCATTTTTGCAGGACACCCCCGAGTTTTTTCCAACCCTGTCCTGGCGACAACACCACGACAGCCATGACCAAGACCACCACGAATCCAACCACGACCACTACTGATCTTCAAAAACAATTACAAACTAGTCATCATAGAACACGGAATGATTAATATCCAGATCAGAAGGATCATATTGCTGGAATAAGTCCACCCCCTTGCCCTTTCCTTCCTCACCTGGCCCCGACACTGAGTTGACTGGATCGACTGACCGCCCCGCCTTGGGCATCACATCCACCATGCCCAGATCCGATTCCATCCGATTCCCCGTCACATGAGTAGCTGGAGCATGACCACCGCACCGACAGTTCCACTTCAGATGGTCCCAATTGTCGGTGTGGATAGCATTCTGCATTTCGGAAGCATCGGACAGCCTCTTGACATCCGCTCCCAGGGTGCAAAGACGGGCGTCCATACCGACCAGAGCTTCCTAGATCAACCCCAGGATGGCCACAATCTCCAAGCAGCCAACCTTCGGGGGAGGGGAAATCACCACTTCCACCCTGGACTGCTTAGAGGAGGATGCTTCAGGGATGTCCTTGTCCTCCCACCCCCGCTTCTTCGTAGCCGCCCCTCGAACAACCGGCACTCCGTCCACCTCACACCGTACCTGACTGGCCCAGCAGGGGACACAGGTCTTCGCCGACATTGTCCACTTGCACCGTTTCCCTCGCTTACGACATAGATCGCAGGCCTCCGTCCTCAGATACGAGGAGTGCTCCGGAGCAATGGTCTGATACAAATCGGGACGATACTGAGTCAACGCCCGACGACTGGATTCAATGGGTCCAAGACCCACCTCCCTTCCGATCTCCCACACCTTACGAACCACTTGATTCTCGAGGTCCTTCTGTGCTGCGGAGATACGAGCCCCCGCCTCCTTGCGCTCCCGACGTTTCCGGTCCACATTCAACGCAGCGGAACTGGGTCCGACCACAGGTACCGAACGATGTTCACCCCCGGAATGCCCCATGGACGGTGACGGGACAGTTTCCCGACCCATGGACAAACGGTGGTCCGACACAGAATCTTCGGAACCCCCAAAAATCGGCTCGTTCTCATCCTCCTCCGAACTCTCATTTTCTGGTGCAAGTGAAAGGGCACGCTCCAGTAGCAATGCCTCTTGTTCAACAGCACGGGCCTTTTCTTCCTCCTCCTTCAGCTGCTGCTCCTCTACCTTCTTCAGCCACTGCTCCTCTACCTCCTTCAGCCGCTGCTCCTCTACCTCCTTCAGCCGCTGCTCCTCTACCTCCTTCAGCCGCTTTTCCTCCGCCAACCTCAGAGCCTCGGCCTTCTGTTTTGCCTCAGCCTGTCGAGCGGCCTCCACCTGCTGGGACTGCTTCGCCTCCAGTAGACGGACCTGTTCCTCGTACCGGGCTTTCAGGACACGCATCTCCTCCGACACATCTGCCGCAACATCCTGCATAAAGTCCGACATGGGGGGGAAATCAAGAGGAAGAAACAACAATAAAAAAGACCCCTTATATACGGAGGATCAAGCAGGCGCTCGGAGAATGCCCATTACGTTCAAACGCCTAAAAACATTCCCACGTCCTTTTCCGCCCTATTCACGGCAAGACAAGCTTAGGACCTCGAGGGCTCGGTCCTAGTGAGGGGATACTGTTATAGCCCATGCCTTCAACAACCCACACTAACCCCCACAACCACCCTCCCCTATTCCGAGACCTTTCCGACTGAAAGAACGAAGGATTGTTTTCCGTAATCCCCGTTCCCGACAAATCCGACCGAGAAACCACGTTCCTGCTCCCGTTCCCATCAGGACCGAGACACCATCCCCGAGTCCGTCCCCGACCAAAGACTCAATACTTTGATAACTGACGTGCAGGACCATCGCGTACCTCACTCCCTTGTTTTCTCTTTTATATCGACCCCTTGTACTCCCCTTCTCCTTGTTTTATGACTGGCAAAGATAGTACAAGGATAGTCACATGTATATAGTCTCCCAGTCGACTGGACTGTTCACTAGTATGAATATCAACTTAGTCCACCACCTAGTTTCCGATTCATTTCCAGTAAACTTCCGTCTCCTCTCCGAAATTAGGGACAGACGATCGAGGAGGGCACAACACATAAGTTGAAGCCAAGTCCCTTCGACCTCGAACACTACAGCGACCAGATCGAACCAATCTGTGACCGACCCTAAGCTCCTGGCGCTTCCGCCTCTGCCCGAAGTCCGTCCGACTTCCGTCTCCGGTCCTCGGCCCTGTTATGGACCTTCACACTGACCCAGACTGCCCTTTTGGAAGTACTAGCTAAGCACCTTGACACGTGGACTTAACAAAAGGTGAGACAGGGACTGCAGAAGCTGGAGTTTGTATGCATGCTTTCCCACTCTCCTTTGGATGATAAAGGGCCCTAGGTACTGATGGCTCAACTTCTGAGATGGCTGAGTAGTCTGGATATCTGAGGCATCCAGGAAAACTCGATCTCCCACCTGATACTCAGGTGCTGGCATTTGGCATTGATTGTAGTACCGAGCCATGTCATCCTTGGCCCTTGCTAATGCAGACTTGGCCTCTTCCAACAATCTCTCCATTTGGTCTCTGAACTTATTAACTGCTTCAGTGAGTGACTTGGGTTCTCAGGGCTCAAATCCCATGCGCAGATGTCATCCCATATCTAGTATGAAGGGTGTCTGTTGGGTGGCCAAGTGTATGTGGTTGTTGTATTAGAATTTGGCCATGGGTAGCAGATCATCCCAGTCATCTTAGTGCTCATTGATGAATACTTAGAAGTATTGCTCTAGCTCCTGGTTAACTGTCAGGGGACGACCCTTTCTAAAATCCGATCCAACTCCGAGGTCCCGTTTCAAACTCCGGT
>QLPI01001094.1:0-18373 GCA_003314275.1 Chroogomphus rutilus
CACGCTAGTTGCGTCGTGCGTGGACAAGTGCCCGTAAGTAGCGTACATAGTAGAACACGAATAGCTTCCTCAATAATGAGGATAAAAATACAAAGAAAATTGAGAAAAATAAAGAACTCAAAAGCGCACTGAATAGTACCGAAATCAATATGTTAATACAATATATTGAGATTGCTCTCTCAGGGGTGAATGCAAGTTTGCACCCAACATATTGTTCTATGGTTTTGGCCATACCTTGATTGCTGAGTAGTATATAAGTAGTACACATGTAGTACCTGTGCTTCTTTAGCTCTTATGCTGAACTCACATGTCACAGGTATAGTAGTCAATACACTAGCTCTTATGCTGAACTCACATGTCACAGGCTTACTCTGCCAATAGAGTTGCCTTCACAATAGATTATGGACCCCATCTGAATGCTCACCCAGCTTGAACGCTGGATACATAGCCTACTCGACACCTCTCATTCAGTTCACACTCACCTTCATCCTATGCTGTTTCCAACACCCTATGGTCCCTCATTTCAGTTGAGAAGTTCGACAGGACCAACTGGGAGGACTGGCTCCACCAGCACACAGATGGCACATGGCGAGGAACACCGGTTTTTGATCGCTCGTAAATGGCACAGGCACAGTACTTGCACTCGCCACATTCACCTCTGTTCCTTCGTCACCCGCTCTCCAAGCCCTCCTCTGGGTGACCTATTCGGGAGTGTGCAACTCTATGTTGCAAAATTTGCCCATTGGTTTGACACCACCGGGCTTTCACCAATGGATTCACCACCTCAAACATGTCTTCAATGGGTTTCCAAATGCATCAAATCGTTACGACTGCCAGAGGCATCGGCTCCCATAGGCTACACTAGCCTGACAAATGCTGTCCTCGATACTGTGCTGGCCTACCTCCTGCTCTCCATTGCAGCATATTCTCACCCTCTGCGTGTGCCACTGCTGCACCGTACCCACACCCTCATCCACTCTCGCCATCGCTCACACCTACCACATCCTCGCCACACAGCGCAGTCGCCACCTGCCCCGCAGCATCCAATGCCAATGGCAGATGTGTTGTCACCAACATCGAGTAGTGGCGTGTCATGCCAAAGCCAGTGTAGCAAGGAACGTGAGTAGGCAAACACACAAATGATAATGAGCAGAACCAGGACAAGAATACAGACGCAGACTCTGACGACGTCCCACATACATGTCGCCAGCACACACCCGAGTCCCCAATCACACCCTCCATGAAGATACATGAGCGATGCCTCCAGCAGGGATGACCCGCTCCCTTCTATCGACTCTACACCCCTCTGTGTCCCACCTCAAGACTGGGTCACTGGGATTTTTGGCACCACATGGGCCTCGCACCCGTTGTCTAAATTCCCATTCTGGGAGCAGGCCACTCGCCTCCTTATCTGAGGCAGTCCCATTTGCATCACACATAGTCACAAACATATTGTCCTAACTTTGCTCTAGCTCGTTCCATCTCCCTGATCTTCTAGAACCCTGGCCTTGCGAATGTTACCTCAAACTTGCACTGTGCCAAGGTCTCCACAGCCGCCCAATGCATTGGATTGATTTTATGATTCACCAAAGAAGAGCATGCAGCAGAGATCACGCAAAGAGATTACAGGTCCAGGACCTGCATGGTGATTGCATACCCACCAGCCCCAATCCCTGGTACATTAGTCATCAACATTGGAAAAGGCCTTGAAGCTGCCACATGTGGCGCCGCGATTGTAACTTCTCACTGCATCGTCTCTCTCCGGCCCACGCTACTCCTTCTCTCATTTCCAGACATGTACAATGCTGGTATATACATCCACAGCACATACATCATGCTCCTGTTGGCCAAATCAATGCCTCTGCCATATACACTCTTTATCCGATTGTCCCAATCGCGGGGGAGATCTACTAAATGGGCACCTCAGACAGACTTGGACTCATCATCAAATGGGCAACCCCCATAGCACGTACACCAGGCCCAACACCAGTCATACACTGGTTCACCAACTACATGCAACAAGAGCTACACTCAACCACAGCCATGCTCACTTGAAGCCACGCTCACTTGCAGCCATGCTCACTCGTAGCCACGCTCACTTGCAGCCATGCTCACTCGTAGCCACGCTCACTTGTAGCCACACTCATCCATGGCCACTCATCAACTCGCCATGATATGCAAGGGTGACTATGTGGAGCGCACCACAAGCTGCAAGGCTGGCCACATGCTAGCTTGCCACTACAATGACTCACCTGATGCCACACTGGCTACATGGCCCTCTACATGACTTGCCTGATGCCACACTGGCTACATGGCCCTTTACATGACTTGCCTGACGCCACACTGGCTACATGGCCCTCTACATGACTTGCCTGATGCCACACTGGCTACATGGCCCCCTACATGACTTGCCTGATGCCACACTGGCTACATAGCCCCCTATGTGACACACCTGATGCCGACTTGCCATGTCAAATGCGAGGTCAGCTACACAATTGCTCACAACCACCCATGACACAGGCCAGACATCAACTCGTCACAACACACGAAGTTGATCATACGGCAGCTCACTAGCGCAATGCCAGCTACACATGCCGGCTTGCCCCCTATGTGACACAGACTGCTTGTTGACTTGCCATGATGTGCGAGGGAGACTATGCAGGAGTTCACAGGCACAAGGCTGCTCACATAGCAGCTTGCCATTATTAGTGACACAGGCCAAACATTGACTTGCTCAGACATGCAAGGTCAATCACACAGCAGCTCACAGCACAATGCTGCGCACATAGCAGCTTGCCACCATTAGTGACACAGACCAGACACCGGCTTGCTATGACACATGAGGCTGGTCACACCACTGCTCACTACCACATCCAACATCATCTCACTGACCTGCACATGATATATGCAACACTGATCACACACCAAGCTCACCACCATGCCCACTGTCAGCTGCACTGATTCCTCAATTGTGGGGGAGAATTATGAAACACTTGAGTAATCTACTATGAGCTCACATGGCCTTTCACAGCCCCCAACAACATTGCATGTTGCTGGGGCTCCTTCAGTTTATCTGACACACCAGCCTATCATCATAGGTGCAATGTTGGCCACATGCCAATTTGCCACCACACGCAATGTTGGCCAGACTAGCTACTACAGGTGCAAGCTCGATTCACACATCAACTCGCCACTGCTTGCTACCACATGCGAAGTATACCAATACCGTGAAACACAGCCCCGATGGCTACTTCACACATGACGAGGTGCTTCTCCACCTGTCACAACACAACTCATGCTCCCCGTGCCCTGCGCTCAACACTACTGCAAACCATGGATATCTGCCCTGCAACATGTGTGCCCTCTCCATGTAGGACATTATCTCCACCATCTGCATGTGCTATAATGTCTTGTAGGTCCTTGCAATCCTCTTTGCCATCGGCTCTTTCATTATTCTCCACCTGAGGAGCATCGACCAGGATTGGCTCTGTACTTGCATCGTTCAGGTGCCATCACCAGCCTCATCTCACCATTCTTGCTGGATGTCGTTGCAATATTCTCGCCAGGCGTCGTCTCATTGTTCTCACCACGCATCATTGTACCGACACCTGCACTGTTCACTCATGCTGTTTGCATGCCGTTCGCACACCACTCGTGCATTGCTCACTCGCCGCACATTGTGCATCGTACACACCATCGCCACATGTCATCCACATCACTGCATCACTTTCACCACACATCCGCATCGTCTCACTATTCTCATCATGCACTATCCATTCGCACCTTTCGTGCTGTTCGCACATCATTCACTCGCATGACATTTGCACACTGCTTACCTGTTGCACCGACACTCGTCCCACTCACACACTGTTCACTCGTCGCATCATGCCCACTCACATGGTTCACGTGCCACCCACACCTCTGACTCCCATGGCTCCACCACATGCAGCCCTGGCCCTTGCTGCCTCTTGCAAACACCTCCTCTTTGTCAGGGCATGCTGCCTCTACCTACCCTCACACATCATGCCCATCCATTTGCACTTGCACTCATGCTCTTTGTGCAACCCGCATGGTATTTCCCTGTGGTATTCTCCCCAGCTGCACTAAAGCCCAGCTTGTGTTCTGCTCCATCTGAACCTGCTCGTGCTTGCACCTCCACTCAACTGCAGGACAACTATCATCCCCGTTCCCATACACACACGTACACAATGTCATGATAACCTTTTCGAACTCAGCCTCTATGGTTTTTCTGAATTCAATGATGGCTCAAGTACAGGGGAGTGTTGTAAAAGTGGTAAATACTTGACCCATTGTCATTGTGCACTGCCTTGGGCTATTATGTAACAGCCCTTATTGTTCTATGGTTTTGGCCATACCTTGATTGCCGAGTAGTATATAAGTAGTACACATGTAGTACCTGTGCTTCTTCAGCTCTTATGCTGAACTCACATGTCACAGGCTTACTCTGCCAATAGAGCTGCCTTCACAATAATGCTGTGGAGTCAAAGGCCCTGAAGTGGGTGACAGAGGGTTTATGACCATGCCAGGATTCAAAAGGAGTGTGATGGAGCAGTGCTGAAGTGGGTGAGGAATTGTGGACTTCAACAAATGCCATAGCAGCTTCACCCCAGAATGTAAGAGGGAGGTTTGCATCATGGAGTATGGAAATTATCCCTTCCTCTAATGTCCGATTAGAGTGCTCTGCAACTCCATTCTGCTGAGGTGTGGCTGGTACAGTCTTCTGTCTGAATATCCCAGAAGAGGCAGTTAATGATCCAAACTCCTTTGAAGAGTATTCCCCTCCTTTGTCATCTCTCAGTGTCAGGTACACGTACCAGGTATCGGTAATTCAGTGGTGCCAGCCAGACAATCAGTCTATTTCCATGCACAAGGGACCAAACCGCATACAAGTCACTTGGTATGTCGGTCTCGGCTTGGCACACTCACCATCCACATTCCCCATTCCTATCCATCATCCACTCGTCCTTCACTCATTATCCATTAATCCCACCCTGTCTATCCTTTATTCTTGTCCCGTTCCACCATGGAACATTTCCTTATTGTGTTATCCTTGTCCATGACCCTATTGTTTTATATTTGGTCACTTTCTATTGTCCTATTCTTGGCCACATTTCTATTGTCTTATTTTCATTGTTCTATTCTCATCCACATTCCTTGTTCTATTCTTGATCATTGTGGACAATACCTCCACATGATTCTTCATACCTTATTGTTCTCCATTCCTTGTGCCACCCTGTTCCACATCTCACTTCTTAACCTATATAAGTAGTGAATGTATGTAGATGGTTCTTCATTCTGGAAATCAACTAGGTTTACGCCTTCTTGTCCTCCCTTCTCCTGTCTAAAGTCCTTTACTTGGGCTGACACTCTTGGCACTCTCCCAGGTATCTCTTCTGTCCCAAATCAGTGGCACGCACAGAAAGTAGGGTGCAACGCATGAGTACGTTGAAGCCAAGCCACTACAACCAGCCTGCAGGACTTGGCCGCTTCCCACCAGCATCGTGAAGCCGGCACTATTACTATGGTACTCGGCCCATGCATTATCGGCAGTACCGGGGCCTGACACTCAGAGTCTTTATGGTCTTTCCAGTCTGGTTCTCCACCAATGCCTTATACTGTTTAAATGTGTCCAGTGCCTGGTCTTTAGTTTTCATCAGGTAGATGTACACAAGGCGAGACTTGTCATCAATGAAGGTGATCCAATATTTGAATCTCCGAGGAGTGGGTACTTTTAATAGACCATGGACATCAGAGTGGACAAGTTGGAGGATTTGGGTGGCTCTGGAAGAAGCTTTCTTTGAGAATGGTTCTCTGTGTTGTTTTCCATGAATGCATGCTTCACAGATTGCAGGGAATGAAGTGTCTGAAGTGATATCCCTCCCTTCCACCGTGTCCTGAGTGATGAGTCGCTTGCTAGCATCAATGCCAAGGTGGCCAAAATGATGGTGCCAAAGCTCCAAGTCCAAAGTTTTTGATACAGCAATGTGTGCTGTGTTCACCTCATCCTGAGTGAGTGTATCCCCATCTAGGTATACAAGTCTCCCTTTGACAGTGGCAGTCAGGATCAGTTTGCCCATTTTATAGAACTGCAAGATGGTTCCCACAATCTCAACCTTAATCCCACGATGGACAGTCAAGAAGAGGACTGAGAGGAGGTTGTTTCGAAGTTGGGGAACATATAATACATCAGAAAGAAGTATGGAAGTCAATTTCTTGTCCTTTGGGCAGAAAACTACTGTGCCAATCCCTTCAGAATACACCACACTATTGTCTGCCAATTCTATAGCCATTTTGTGAGGTTTGATTTCCTTGAACCAGTGCCGATGTGGAGTCATATGTGCAGAAGCTCCTGAATCAGTGCACCAAAGGTAGCTGGCATTAGAGACAAGGTGGGCAGAGAGAAGGGAGGGAATCTGCTTATTTACAAGGATGGCAGACTGGGTGGAGTGATGGAGATAACTGATTTCTTTGGTGACAAAGGCATCAATGAGTGAATGGACTGTCTCATCTGGCTCTTTTATGATGTTTAATAGAACATCATAAGCATTGAAATGAGTGCCTGCTTGTTTCTGTACATGAACATTATGAAGGGCATTCCACATCTTCACCGGATCATCCTCAATTCCCTGAACATGCACACATTGTCCTGCCTCTAAAGTTGAAGCAATCAGACCTGCTGCCATCTCCTGATCCAAATCCCACTTTTCCTGATCTGCAGACACTGTAGGGCGCTTCTTCTTGTTATTAACAAGCTTCCACAAACCCTTAGAGTGTAACATGGCAGTCATATTTGTTAGAATCTAAACAGTTATGGTTCAGTCCTTTGTGATAAAGGCTCATAGATTGTGTGAAATCTACCTAAACAGTTATGGCTAAGTAAAGAAAGTAAGTCTGTGTCAAGGTGCACCTAAAACTAAACATACTCACTTCAGTCCTTTGTGATAAAGGCTGAAGTGTCGGAAAGTGAAATATAAACTATATATGTCCTGACTGTGAATTCTCATGCTAAAATATAGCCCCAGGTTAAGCATTAGAAAAGATAAAATGCAAGGAAAAATATGAATGTTCAGAATGATACTGTCTTTCTTGTCTGAAGCTTCACAATATTGAATGCCCAGTCATGATAATTTGTGTCTGACAGCAGGGGAAATTTTGGAGAGGTGGTATCGTCATTGGAGGTGGATGTAGACATGGTTTTTTGGTGAGGTTCATATGAAGATTGGTGTATTGTGGGTGAATGAATGAATGGATTGATATGCCTCGTCTATGGGCGCTTAATTTTGTTGTTAAGCGATGCACAAATGGAGCAGATATAGGCAGAATATGATGCAGAAGATGTAAAAACAAAGTGGAACACCAAGCAGTGGCCAAGGAGTGTCCTAAGGGGGGTCCTAAGGGTCCTAGAGGTCGGAAAAATGGTCCAAATGGCACCAGTTACTCCCCAACAACTTCAGAACTTCAGGGCTCAGAATAGGATGGCACAACCTTGCCATAAATCAGGTGAACTGTTAAGAATCTGCAGACCACAGATTCCAGCACCCAAGGATGACAAGAGGCCTCAGTCAACTGGCAAACTAGTCAAAGACTAGGCCAGGGGTGTGGATTTGCAACACTAGACAATGAGGAAAGATCCTGTCCTACCACTGGCTGGCTGAAGTCCTTAGGAGGTTGTTGAGCAACTGCTGGGAGAAGCTGAGGGGAAGGAAAGGGAAAGGAGAGCTGTAATAGGGCAAAAAAGCGAAGTTGGTGTGATTGTTGAGGTGCTTTTATAGTGCCTAGATGGGCTCTGATCAAGGATCAGTTGCTGGCCAATGATAGAGGGCCTAGATAAGTACAAAACATGATAGGTGGTGTTATGTAGATGTCTATAGATAAAGTGCAGGGCCCATAACCTGTTGGAGCACAAAAGTGAAAACTGTGTTATTATGTAAGCTAAATTCAAACTCAGATCAAAACATCGAAGATGTAATACATAAAACAAGTCATATCTGGTCAAATACCAGCCATATCAACTGGAAACATGAAAGGGAACTTCAGTGTATCTCAACACTCGTCGCATCCACTTACCGCACCAACCACCACCATGCGTGTGCACCTCCCAGCCTTGCTCGCATACCACCGTGCTAGCTGCCTCATTCACACCACTCACCGTGCCAACTACCACCATGTGTGTGCACCTCCCAGCCTGCCTCACTCGCATACCGCCATGCTGGCTGGTCTCATTCACATCTGCCATTGCCCACTCATTGTGCCCACTTGCTGCAACTTACTTCTCCTCCTCGATAAAAGAATCTACATCCCTGATCATGGAAACCTCTGACTCCGAGTTCTACAAGACAAGCACGACCACCCAATCTCTGGACACTTCGGCCAGAATCGGACATTAGAACTCATACAAAGAGACTACATCTGGCCCAAGCTCCAAGACTCTGTTAAGTCCTGTGTTAAATCTTGCACCACTTGTATGAGGTCTAAGCCACAGAGACACCACCCCTACAGGCTGCTCAAGCAGCTACCAATCCCCAAATGACCTTGGAACTCCATCTCAATGGACTTCATAGAGAAACTTCCCACTTCAGATGGATATGACACCATCCTTGTCATCGTAGACCACCTAACCAAACAGCCCCTCTTCATCCCCACCACCGATATAATCACTGCGCCAACCCTTGCCAAACTCTTTGTCCTATACGTATTCTCAAAGCATGGGGTACCATCACCCCTTGGACTGAGGATCTGAGTTTGTCTCTTCATTCTTCTGGTCCCTCGGCAAGGACCTGGACATGAAGCTTCACTTCACGTCAGGATATCACCCCAAAGGGGATGGACAAACTGAACGCATGAACCAAACCCTCAAACAGTACTTCCAAGTGTATTGCAACTACCAGCAAAACAATTGGTCCAAACTATTACCCATCACCAAATTCACGTACAACAATGCCCCAAATGCAACAATGGGAATCTCTCCCTTCTATGCCAATAAGGGTTATTATCCAAACATCACCCTTCACCCTGAACATGACCTTGCCTCCTCTTGGGCACATGACTTTGTAGTTGACTTGGATGACCTACACCAACAACTCCAAAAGACCATATCTGAAGCTCAGACCCGATACTTGGCATCCGCAGATCGATGTCAAGCAGTCCCTCTGGATTTTAAAGTTGGAGACAAAGTCTTTGTCAAGTCCGAGAACATCCAAACTACGGGGCCCTCTAAAAAGCTAGCAGAGAAATTTCTAGGTCCCTTCAAAATTATTGCACAAGTAGGAACCATCTTGTTCACCCTACAACTCCCCATCAGCATGAGGGCCATCCACCCTGTCTTCCACATCTCCATGCTGGAACCGTCAACTCTGAACACCTTCCCCAAATATATACTTCCACCCCAACCTCCAATCATCATTGACAGAGAACCCAAATACAAGATCTCCGAGATCCTCAACTCGAAAATTGACGGAAGAAGACACAGGTGCCCACTCCAGTACTTAGTCAAATGGTCTGGATACGAAGGTACCAAAGACGAAAAGTCCTGGCTACCAGCCAACAAACTTGACCATGCCTCTGAAGTTGTCTCCAACTTCCACTGAGCATACCCTGACAAACCAGGCCCCTTGGTGATGTCCTAGACTTCCTCACCTTAGTCTTGCACAGTTCACAATGGTTTTGACTTAGACATCTTCATTCAACTTGGAGCCAAAAAATATAGAATTTTAAACTACTCAGGTGACCCCAGTGCATCTTCCAGGTCCAATTCATCATCCTTTGGACCCCCCTCATCATCCTTCTCCTCCTTGTCCTTCTCCTTCCCCTTCCCCTTCCAAGTCTCCCTCAGGGCATTCCCCCACTAATCATCTGTGTTCTGTGACCAGTTGAACCACTGAGCCTGCTCAATGATTCGGAGCTCGTTCATATAAACTAGGGCATTGGCAATCCTCTTCTTCTTGTCCCCAGAATTCTGGACCTCCCACCTCAACTCCCGCATCTCCGATATCAGACCCTCTTGGAGTGCCTATATCTCTCCTACCACCTCCCTCAACATAGCAACCCTGGGGATGTCCGAATCCCGAGAGGTTCCCTTGACCACCACCTCCAACTTCCTCTTCTTCAGTGGTGGACCAGCTCCACCTTCCAAGACCCCTCTGCCCCTCTTCTTGCCCCAGTCACCTGTCTTCTCCTCTTCATCCTCCTCCACATCACACTTCCCGCACAGATGAAGCACGAGGTGCCCTTTCCGGAGGTGGGCCATATGCATGGGTCCCCCTGGCAAGCACAGTGCTTGCACACCCAACTGGGCTCCGAACTCCCACCCCCAGTCCCACCTTCAGACGCCTGTTGGTACAAATCTGGACAAAGGCTCATCAGCATCCTTTGACTGGACTCAAATGGTTCGAGACCCACCTTGGCACCATCCACCCTGGCATCCCTCAGCTTGGAATTCTCATGGGCCTTCTGAGCCTGAGCAATTTGGAGCACCTGTTGTTTCTCGAGCACACAGATGCGCTCCTTCTCCCACTCGGTCATGCCCAAAGCTCCCTCCCCCAAATATGGGGTCAGCCTCTGAGTTCCGACCCCCAAGCCCCCTTTCTGGGGCATGTCCTCTGCTATCGTTGATAGCTCCGAAATTGTCTTAGAGCTTTTGACAACCCTTTTCCAAGTTGCTTTCTTGGAGGCCTTCTTCTGAACCTCCTTTTGGAGTCTCTTGGCCTCCTCCTCCTTTTGGAGCCTTTCAGCCTCCTCCTCCTCCTTGGCCTTCTTTTTGGCCACCTCTTTGGCCAAACAATTGGCCTCCTCCTTGGCCTTTTTCTTGGACTTTTCCTTGGCCTCTCTCTTGGCCTTTTCAGCCTCCTCCTTGGCCTTTCCCTTGGCCTCCTGGGTCTCCTCCATGGCCCTCCACTTTTTTTCAGCCTCCTCCTTGGCCCTTCACTTTTTCTCAGCTCAGACTTCCTCAAACTTCTCCAAAGTCTGTCACATTTGCTCTAAGAGAGCTGCTTCGTCATCTATGATGGGGGTGGTTGGTGAAGACATGGCCAGTAGCCATGGAAAGGGTCCCCCTTTTATACCTTTTCACAACACCTAATCACATAATCTTCCCATGGTAACTTCCATCGACATTTAGGCACCAGGACCTCGAGGCTCAGTCCTAACAGGGGGGCACTGTTATATCCTTGATATAATGCCAACAACTCGGACATCCGACATAGGGTGCCATAAAGAAGATTTCCCCAAACCAAGTCCAAACCCACCTCGTCACCTCCGAGTCCAACTAACAACAGTCACCTCGGACCTTGGACCTCTTTTCTTTCTTGTCGAACCAAGTGGTTCTTTATCCTAACTCTGAGGGTCACTGTATGGGTTATTGGTCCTCCTTCATTGTGGGTTCCATCCACATTATAGATGGGTAGTGGTCTTGGGAGTCTTTCCATTGGCAAACACTTTGCTTTTGCAAAGCCTTCATCAATATAGCACCCTGTTGCCCCACAGTCTAGGAGTGCTTCAATTGTGAATCCCCTTTTGTCTGTCAGTGTTTCAACAGTGGTGGGTATTATCATCAAAGATTGGTTGATTCGTCTGATCCACTGTTTCCTTCCCCTAAGCTCCTTGACTACTTCTATGCCTTCCTCTCTTCTCATCTCTTGTATGGCTTCTACTACTTCTGATGTCACCTCACCTTTCCTTCTACTGTGTGTCCACTGTCTTAACACTTCCTGCCCTGACTTGTTGTCTTGGTGTATTCTCCACAACACCCACTCTGCTGTCCCTCTTTGGGTTTCTCTACCTCTTCTACCATCACTACTTTCTCTTCTCGCTTCCTCTTCTCTCTCTTCTCCTTCTTGACTTTCAAGGATTGTTCTAGGATGATTTCAGGTTCCAGTTCTGCACTTTCTTCAACTGCTAGTGGGGTGAAGTAGTTTACAGATATCCAGGGTGAGGAGGACATCCTTTTCCCTCCTGCCCCTTCTGAAAATCCTCCTTCTTCAACATGTCCAGCACCTTGTTTTTCTCCTCTTTTGTCCACCCATCCATCATTGCTCTAACCTTCTGTATACCTCGAGGTTTGGGACAGTTTCATGCCATGTGTCCTTGCTCTCTGCAGTTGAAGCACATCACCACCCTCACTGGCTTCCCTCGAGCCTGATCAATCTCCATGGGTTGTAGTCCCAAAGTTGGTAGGGGAGTAAGTGGCTGAGCTGGAGTTGTGGGGGATCTCCTGAAAAACACTGAATAAGGGTAGATAACAAAGCACAAAAAGACTAAAGTACAAAAAAAGAAGAGCCTCTTAATGTACTATTAATGTTTTCTCAATTAGCAATTGTTTTGCTCATTAATCAGTCTGGATATGTTCAAATATTCTCTATTAGACTTTTCTCCAATCTTCTAGTGGTTCACAATATTCATTAATCCTTTTAATAATCCTTAATATAACATCTATTGTTCACCACCGAAGGTTTGGCCTGAAATTCAAACTCCGCTTTCCAAAATGTTGGGCTCTAGCCAGATTCAAGCCCAGAGCCAAGGTGCCGGTTTCCCCATAGAAACACACCAAATATTAGCCTGAGACACCCCTGTCTCATACAAATATTATGGTGAGATACTAGGCTGTGCCTACACTGCCTCTTCCCTTAATCACATGCCAAAAACCAGTCTACAATCTCTATTTATTGCTAAATAAAGGGAATTTCCTAGGAAACCAGTAAGTCATGACTCAGAAAATGACTCACAATTGGAACTCCTATTTTAGCTGTGACTCATACCAGTCATGTGAATTCACAAATGACTCATTATGTCTCAGATGGCATGAGTCACTGGATTCTGATTGGACAAGGACAGTTTTAGGGATATAAAGTAGATATCAGAATGTACCCTGAATTCTGAGACAAGGTGAATGTGATTCTTTAACATGACTCATTCCCAGGAACTGTGATCCTATTGGCTTGTACTATAAGTAGTTAGGAGATACTTTAGCTTACTAATCGTCCTGTAAATTAGTATAAAAGGAGGCCTTCCTGCCCTCCTTTGAGCAATAAAATCAATCATCTCCTTTCCATTTGTCAGTGTGACATTGTGAGTACTCTTAGTCAGCTGTTGATAGTCCAGCTCCTAGGTTTACATAATAGTATTAGTACTGTTGATAGTCCAGTATTAGTATTATCTTTCTCATATATCAGTATCATTGATAGTCCGGTATTAGTATTAGATTCAGCATAAGTAGTTGATAGTCCTGCTTAGTAAAACTGATTCTACAGAGTGAGATTGTTCTGTTGATAGACCAGTTCAATTGCATTCTACCCTGAGGGTTTCTAATCAGTGATAGTCCTGATTAAAGACTCTTTTGTCTCTTAAGATTACTTCACTGTAATTTCTGTTTCGGCCTCACCCTCATTTTAGAGTGCATTGACTGGGTTATCCGTTCAGTCCACTTACTTCCTCTTTCCTCTAAGTGCATTCCCTTTCATTGGAATATCTCTGGACCCCTAAGTGTCCTGAACCTACAGACTTTGATAGTCTCATTCATTGCTGCTAAAAAACGCATCACTTACTCGTCATATTAGCTTGCTAGAGTTATTACACAGTTTGTAACCAAGGTACAAATATTAAATTATTTCTGGAGTTGTGCTGCAGCAGGGTTTGAAACTCTTCTTCGTCTCGCTTCACTACACTTAGTGCTTGACTGAAGTGTTATATCTTTAACACCAAGGTCTTGTCCAGGTTTCAAAACAGGAGTAGATTGCAGGTTCCTTAGAGTCTGCCATGTCCTTGGTCCTATAGTCCCCCTTTTTATTGCTTGGTATTCACACAACTGGCTGTCAAAATAGAGGGCATATGACTTCCACTTGTCATATGTTGTTGGAATGGTCTCCAGTATGTAAATCTGTTCTACCACCTGTGGGGACAGGTTCCTCTTGAGCAAGGCAACATATCCTTCATCGTTATACCTTGCCTGTGACCTATGTTCCTCCAACTCCACAAAGAACTCTGTTGCTGGCCTTCCTCCTTGTCTCAGCTGCTCCAGCTTTCATTGAGCCATTTCTTTATTATTCGGGTCATGGAATGTTATCAGCAGCTCAGTACGGAATTCCTCCCAACTCTGGTAGCTGCGTGTTCCTGCTTCTAGTTCCCCTGTGACACAACTTGCCCACTGAGCTGCAAACTTGACTTTCATATAGGACAAGGGAAAGTGGATCTTTTACATATGGTCCACTTTGAAATATGATGCATCGTCCTCAAAGTTCAGGTAGAGCTCACGCAGGAAGATATCAATCTTCTCTGATGAGCTGTCAAATGGTTCTGGTCCTGTGATTTTGCCAGCTGATGAGATAGAGAAGGTGGTTGTAGATGTCAGCTGGGGTGTTTGGGCTTGTAGTGCCGCTAAGTGTTGGTTAAGGTGGTGTGTCTGGTTGTTCACCATTGCAGTCAGCTCTGCATTGTTTTGCTACAGGCCTGCAAGAATTTATTGTAGGAGATCAACATCCATGATAGGGTATTGTAGGGATATGATAGTCTTGAGCTAATGTCAGCAACAACAAGAGCTTCAATACTTGGGAGCAGAAGAGGGAAATGAGCAATGATACTTGTCAGTATATTGACCAGCTCAAGACTGAGCTTTAACTAATTACCTAAGAACTTTACATATAGTTTGGTGGAGTAGTAGAGTCCAGTAACAAGTAATAAAGAGAGGAGAAGGGAGAAAGTATGACAGGAAGAGACCTAGGCCAAATGTGCCAAATGGCACTGCTGACCAAGAGGTCCCAGCTAAAAAGCTTGCCAGCCTTTCTGGTATACAAGCATTCACAAAGCCAGTTGCATTGACTAGGGCTATTAGCAGAGCTTCCAGCGATGGAACAGGATCGTGGTGAGGCTGTTGGAGCAGTGGCAAATGGCAACTGGACCGAGGCCATCGGGATGCACCTAAAAATATTAGTGGCATTATGGAACATAATACTGCCTGATACCCTGTTAATCAATGGATTAAAGCAGGTGAGTGAGTTGTGACCGAATATTGCCAACAGACAAATCTAGTGACATGACAGATGGATGGGCAGACTGAAATTGTCCTGACTGTCAAGTACACATACCAAGTATCCAGTAACTCGGCACTGCCAACCGAGCAATCAGTCTATGTCCACACGCAGGTGACCAAGCCGCATGCAAGTTACTTGGTACACCGGTCTCGGTTCAGCACATTCACCATCCACACTCCTCATTCCCATCCCTCATCCACTTCTTTTCCATTCATTTTCTACTAATCCCACCCCATCTACTCCTATTCCTCAACCCATCCTACTTTGGGACCTTTTGTCATTGTTTTATCCTTGGCAATGACCCTATTGTTTTATAGTCGGTTACCTTCTATTATCCTATTCTTGGCCACATTTCTATTATCCTATTTTCATTGTACTATTCTCATTTACATTCCTTCATTCTATTCTTGATCATTGTGGACAATACCCCCACATGCTCTGCATACCTTATTGTTCTCCATTCCTTATTCCACACCTTGCTTCTTAACCTATATAAGTAGCACATGCTTGTACATACTTCCTCATTCTGGATATCAACTTGGCATAAGCCTCCTTATCTCCTCTCCTCCCATTTGAAGTCCTTATTTGGGCCAGCACCCTCGGCACCCTCCTGGGTATTTCTCCTGTCTGAAATCAGTAGCATGCACGGAAAGTAAGGCACAATGCATGAGTATGTTGAAGCCAAGCCACCCAGATCGGTCTCCAGGACTTGGCCAATTCCCACCAACCTCGTAAAGATGGCACTATTGCAATAGTGCTTGGCCCATGCATGGTTGGCATTCCTGGTGCCTGACATTGATGGAAAAATCTAGTAGACATCTCTATATATTCAGTAATAAACAAATCAGCAGTACTAGATCAAGAGAATTCTAAGGGAGAATAAAATAAAGGGGATTTCTCAGAAGCAAGAAAATGACTATAGGCAGATACTGATTCAATCAGCCATGAAGGTGGGATTGCTGAAAGGTTCGGAACCCAATTAAATAATGGAAGAATCAAAAGAAAGTGAAGAGAAATAAAAGCATTGATCTAAACCTCACTACTGGCACTTGCCAAGTCAATGCAACTCTCAGTGTGCTTAGAGGCTAATAGATGGCAGACTAGTTTTCGGTTGTCTGGGCTGATTCCTCAGCATTGGCATCCGAGGCATCAGTTGCCTGGGGGACAGAGTTGGAAGTTGTAGTCGCATGGGCCTTGGTTTCTTTGGGGAATTCGGTGACTTTGTGATTACTGGTGGCATAGAGGAGACAAAGGTTGTTGTCCATGTGTCTTTGTTGTTCGGTTTGGAGGAGCTTGCCATCCTTGCCGAGGGTTTTAGTGTACTCAGGTGGGTTTGGCTGAGGAGTTTTATTGTCCTTGCTCTTCAAATTGTCCTTGTTGCTGCTGTTATCATTGCTGTTACCTTGCTGGTGGTTGTCCAAGGTAGATCTGTTGCCAGACTTATCCGATTTCATATCTTTCTTTGGCTCATTACTGCCCTCCACAGACTGCTCAGCATTTTTTTTTCCAATATCTCATGTCAATCCTTTGAACGAGGTTTCGAAGGTTATCAAGTGTGCAGCATTTGTCGAAGTGGATGAGGCCGTCCTTGATGAGTTTTGGCAGTGCCGTATACACCTTGCGGAGGAGAGCATCGTCGTTATAATCAACGAGAGCCATGAGCCTATAAAATTCTACAAAAAACCTAGTAGCCTTATGATTGTCCTGCATGGTCAGCTTCTTGAGAGCCATCTCAGCATTGGCTTGTTCATCCCACGAGCCAAAGTTGATCTGTAACTCATCGATAAATAGCTCCAAATTGCTTGTCCAGCAAGTTTCCGTGTTTGGATTACCAGTCAGGTAAGGCTTGAAACATTCTAAAGCCGTTCCCTTCAGATAGGAGACCATGTAATTGACCTTTTGCCTATTGTTGGGAAATGAGTTGGGCCAAGTACAGAAGTTCATTCTACAAAGGAAGATAAAACCTTTTAGCTTTTTTTGGGTCAGTCCCATCAAAGAGTTCCAGCTCACAAATTCTGGCAGCTTGACTGTCCTGCTGATGAGTCTGGGCGGTTCTGCCAAGTTCAAGGATGGTGTTTAAAAGGTTGTTGTTGTTGGCCAGGTTTATAGGGGCCCTGGCCCTAGGAGCTGGCCTGGCTTGGGGAGCTTTCTGGGCTTGCAGTGGTATAGCTGCGAGCTGAGGGGGTACGGCTGCAGGGTGAGGTGGCACGGCCACAGGCTGGAGTGGTGCAGCCATGGGTTGAGGCACAGCTACAGGGGTGTAAGGGGGTTCAGGCATGTCTGCCTGATGATCTTGTTAAGGCTGTCCCTCAGCCTCAGTATCTGCTTGATAATATACCGAGCTGAGTTCATCCTCTACCAAATAAAGTTCCTGATTGCCATTATCGTCATCTACATATTCAATATCATTGTTGACTACCTCTACGATGCGTAACTCTTGCTCGAAGGGGGAGGTGAGATGCCATAGTTCGATTGCTGGCAAGGTGTAACTAATAAGGAGGGGTGGGGTGCCAGAGGCATCATGTGCCCTCCATTGTCTGACCATAGAGGTGAGGTGATGATCTAGTTTGTGGGGGCATAATTGTAAGAACTGAAAAGTCACGGGAAGCAGTGTGATTCTGAGTATACTGTTAGGCACCAAGAATGCCGATGATGCATAGGCCGAGCACTATTGCAATAATGCCAGCTTTACGATGCTGGCAGGAATCGGCCAAGTCCTACAGACTGATCGGGGTGGCTTGGCTCCAACGTACTCGTGCATTGCGCCCTGCTTTTCTATGCATGCCTTTCAGGCACCGGTATTGCCGACGATGTGTGGGCCAAGCATTATAGTAATAGTGCTGGCTTCACGATGCTGGCGGGAAGCGGCCAAGTCCTGCAGGCCGGTCATAGTGGCTTGGCTTCAACGTGCTCATGCATTGCGCCCTACTGTCAAGCCCCCGATACCAAGCTCCGGTTCACTCGGCAGTACCGACCGACCGACCCTTACCCATATCATCCCTTACCAGTGTGTGGCCTTGGCTCGGTACATTTGGTTCATCATTTGGTCCATTGTCCCAACCCCACCCTCCTATTGTCTACTATTCTTCCATTCCCTGTCCTTCCCCTTGCCCGTTTACCCTTGGGACACTCACTATTCATTGTCAGTCAGCAGTGGCCCTATTGTTTTATATTTGGCCATTCTCTATTGTTCTATTCTTACTCACTCTTTTGTTCTCGGCCATACTTTATTGTTCTATTATCGTCCACATTCCTTTATTCTATTCTTGAACATTGTGGACAATACTTCCACATGATTCTTCATACCTTATTGTTCTCCATTCCTTGTGCCA